>ML414263.1:0-72707 GCA_005239525.1 Nicotiana knightiana | reverse complement strand
TAGACTTACTTCCTTCAAGAAAACTGTCTAGGAGATCCATCCTCAGGAAGAGTCCATTAATCTACACAACTAAAATAGCATATAAAGTCATCAGACAATCTCCTCACCCCACACTTAAAATTGTGCATTGTCCCCAATGCGCACCTATGCATACAAGAGGGTAAAAAGAAACTCCCTGGTAGGCCAAAGGCCGAAGCACTAGCATCTCATGGGGTACTCAGACTTCTCCCAGGCCTGGTCCTTCATGCGGGTACCTCACATTTAGTTCCAACCATCTAATTTGCTGTTGCATCCTTCTAGTGGCTTGCGTTCCATGCTCCTAACAAAATAAAACGAATTGACATTACAAAATAATACGATTAGAAAAATACACTAAAACAAAAGTAGAATAAAATAAAGTAAATAAAGCAGTAAGGCTGGGTTGCCTCCCAACAAGCGCTTGATTTAAAGTCGCGGCACGACGTGAATCACTTTCTCCCTCCACTTCGAACTTATGAATTGAGCCCCCAATTTGGCATCAATTTTTCGGTTATGCTCCAAAGGTGGCGGAACAAATATAATTGTCCCAAGAAACCATTGTATTATTTTACACTTCTTGGCTTTTAGATGAGGTATGTAGTCCTGTCTTTCTGGCACGAAAAATTCCAGAATGTAAGTATCCTGTTCCTCATTCCTTGATTCCTCAATTGGTTCAGATGAATCTATTTCCATATCCTCATCCAAGCANTCCTCAACGCCCTTGGCTGACTCTAGTATTACTTCTTCAGCATCGGCATCCTCAAATTCAAATTGGTTAGAGTGCTGGGTTTCTACTTTGGACACCTCCATTGGCACCTCAATTTCCATTTCTAATGTACACTGCTCCTGGTTATTATTCATAATATTGGCATATTGAGCATTAAACGCTTCAACTAGTTGACTCGTTTGAGCCTCCAAGTTGCGAATAGTTTCATCTTGCCTTTGTACCCGCAGTTGTAACTCCTCATGTTGTTCCAGAATGCACTTCATCATATCCTCGAGCCTTTTCAGGTCATCATCACTGAGTTCTTTGTTTCTATTAACTTCACAAGAAAAATAAGAACATCAAAGTACAAGGTTGGGGAAATATAAGAAATATAAGCAAAACCCTGAAAGTGATCATCTTGACCACCACACATATCACACTCATNTTGATAATACCGTTAATTCCCCCGGCAACGGCGCCAAAATTTGATCACGCTCAACTATGTCTAATAAAAGACTAAGCGAGCGTTGTAAATATAATCTGGGGTATTATGCCCAGAGTCGATCCCACAGGGAATAGACGTATCAACTAAGTCTTTAAAATACTACTGGTACTTATTCAATTTTCTCAATACTTTTGAATATAATTTGGTGAGGTTTACTAAATCTACTAACAAAATAATAAACTAGTAATTGACTAACAATTTAATGTAAACAATGATAATAAAGGTCTAAGGTTATGGTTTCCCCCGTTGGTGAATTCTTTCTCGGATACTTCTTATAGTTTGATTAATCGTCTCTATCAATCATGAACACTCTATCTACCATAAATCTCTCTCAAGTAATTATGATAATTTACTAGACGCACTCTCTCAAGTTACGCTAGCTAGATTGCATTACAGTTCACTTTAGATTGCACCCGAGGTATCGTTATCTCTAATCCAACCTCTAAACCTCGGTTATGACTTTAATCTATACTCCGGGAGTGATGTTTTTCAAACAACTACCTAAATATGCACTCTCTCTCTCAAGTAGATACATAATAAATAGACACAACTATTTGATGGCCATTCAATTAACTACAACAAGAATGTAGTTGAACAAATAGAGATTAATCAACCCATCGCAACTCTATTAATACCACAATAAGTTCATCCTCCAACGGATTCTACCAAAACCATAGATTAAAGAAGTTAGCAAAACATGTTCAAAAGAATCAACTCTAAAATAACTTGCATAATAAAACTACAAAGTAATGAAGAAAATCTGTACAAATTGAAGTCTTGCCGTCCGTCTCTTCGAATCTCTCTCTAAGTTGTGTTTTTGGGGTCTATTTATAAGTTTAGGACAAACCCTAAACGTGTAGGAGACTTCTATTTCAACCGATAACACTTAAAATCATCAAAACTCGAAATTGACCAGAACCAGGAGACCAGGCGTTTTGGCTCTAACGCCTGGATAAGGCCAGGCCAGGCCTGAGGTTTTGGCTCTAAGGCCTGGCATTTTGGCTCTAAGGCCTGGATAAGGCCAGGCCAGGCCTGGCATTTTGGCTCTAAGGCCTGGCTATAGCCCGATGCACTCCTCTTTGCCTCTTGAGCGTATTTTTGACGTTTTTGTATCCATTTAGCTCGACTTCCATCTCCAATTCACCTACACATGAAATTGACTCCATTATTCTCATAAAAAGTGTGTTTTTATCATTAACGCACATAAAATTTAAGGCATATAACATGTTAAACTATGACATCTAGCCTCGCATCACCCGCTCATGACTTATGAGATCTATGTGAACCTATTGCTCAGATACCAAGCTGTTATGACCCAATTCCCACTATAGGCCGTGATGGCACCCAACATCGTCGCTAGGCAAGCCAACAGTGAACTATCCATTTAATTGTTCATTTTAATATTATTAAAGTCATTATTTTTTTTAATAAAGAAACAAAGAGTAAGTGACCGTCTAAAGTAAGAGACTCCGGGTGCTGCAAAATGGTGCATAGGAAGCAGCTCACCACTAAGTCTCCGGGTAGCGGGGATACGCGACTGACTTGCCACTAGATGCACCTGCCTCAGATCCTGCACGATTAGTGCAGAAGTATGGCGTGAGTACATAAACAGATTTACACAGTATTTATCTTGTCTAACCTCAAAGAAGTAGTGACAAGGGGTCGACATCGACACTTACTAAAGGTCTGATATAATATAAGATTCCACCAAACTCTATAGAGAACCAGGTTCTCTATCAGGTTCAACAGTACACACACACACACGCACGATAATAAATAAATGACAAGAGGAATTTTACGTGGAAAATCCCAGATCAATGTGATTAAAAACCACGACCTACCCTTGTAGGATTCAACTTCAGTACTGAGCAACTTTTAGATTACAACCTATGCAACCTAGGAATTAAACTCTTAATCTTTCACTAACTTTTAATACACTATTACAAGCCACTTTGCAATAACTCTATTAGAAAAACTTTGCAACTTGACTAACTCTAGCCAAGACTTTAAACACACAGGTTTAGGGTTTACAAGGGTTTCCTAAGGAATTATTCTTAAACAAGAGAGATAGGAATTGAGTCAATTAAGGAGATACAATAACTTTATGTGGGAACTGGTCCGTAGTTGTTTTGTTCTTTGTTCTTGAAGCACTTGACACTTGCTTGTTGAATGGTCACGTGAGTGATCTTGAGTGAAATCTCTAAGTGTTCAAGTGAATGTATTTTACCTCCCTTTATTGTATATAAGTGATGTAAGAAAGGTAGGTAAAAATTCTTCCCTAGAAAGTTGATTGAAACATTGTTCCTGCACTGTAGCGTGTGCAGGCAGAAACTTTCCAACTGGAGAGTTGACTTAGTACAGTCTCCTTGGGAACTGGTAGGGACCTGTTCCCTCGGCTGTTCCTTCCACTCCGAACAGTTGAATCATATCCCATGTTGAATTCCAACCTGGAACCTTGTGATCTTAAGGTCTTGTAAATGTGTAACAAGTTTCTTATCTGGTTTTCGGATAATAAATTTGTTAGATCATCAAAACATAAAGTGAAGTACTATGACCAAAGTACTTGTAACCTATCAATTTCCCCATTTTTTATGATGACAAACTCATAATTGAAAAACCTATAAAGAGCCACATAGAACCAGACTGTGAACCAGAAAGACCTTAAGTTTCCCCTGAAACTCTGCATTCCTCTTAATCGGTACCTGAAAAATGAGTTCCCTCCGAATCCGTATTTCTCCCCCTTCATACTATTATTCATTTATGCTCTTTATTATTCAATTAAATCTTCCCCCTTTTGGCATCATAAAAATCACAGGACAAGTTAGTAGCATAAAGAAGTCTAGCATAGCTAACTCATGCCACTTATGTGCTCACAACATGATAGAAAACAGAAACAAAAGAGCAGCAACATAGATAGCAAAAAGAAATCACTTTCATTAACCAAATTTGGACTTTCACAAGTAGGAACACAATCATTGTTTTCATCCACAGTCTAAAACAAACAGAAAAAAACAATTGCCAGAAACCACAAAACATTAGCAAAAACAACTTAAGAAGATAGACACTGGAAACTGGACACTGAGGGGACATTCTTTAGGAGACACTGGAGGAAGGGGGCTTGGAAGAGGCAACAAGGATTTGGGGAACAAGATCCATCCAAGCATTCACGGATGTTTGCTCATTGATCTTTCTTTCCTTCAGGTCCTCCACCTGTTTCCTGAGTTCAACACTCTCCTTTGTTAGGCGTGCAACTTCTGAGCTATGAGAACTACTAGAACCATGTGCCTCTTGTAACTGACTGAGCTGACTCTCAAGAATTGCGTTCTTAGCCTTCAAATTCCTGATCTCCTCTGTGGCACTGTTCTGAGCATTATCAGTTGAGAGATAGTGGAAGTTCTTCAAACTCCTCCGACCTTGTCAATGCACTCACACTCCTCAAGAGTAGTTTTTGAAAATGATTGCTTTTTAGTGCCCACTTTATCCTGTCCTAGAGGTACCTTGAAGAACTCAAAGACCTTTGTGAGAAGAAAACCATTGGGTAGTCCAGGATTCCCATGCTTAAGGTTTTCAACCTTCTGTATATGCTCAATCATTATGGCAGGAAAATTGATGGTGGTACAATTATTCAAGGCTTCCATAAGGAATAGGTTAGCTTTGGATGCAACAAATCTTCTTTCAACATGGGGAAGCAATACCTTGTTAACCATCTCAAAGAGAAACTGATATACTGGAAGGAGTGACTTCTTATGCACCTGGTCCTCATGCTCTATTGCCTTGTCCTTGACAATGGCATTTATGAAGTCTGATGTACAGGCACCCTAAGAAGAAGACGGTCCTTCGGAAGGAACACCCAGAATTGACCCAAATAAGGCAGAGTCCATCATTATGTACATCCTATTTATGAACACAAAAATTTGATCACCATCTAATGTGAAGAGGCTGGTATAGAAACTCCATACCTCATCTTCATACACTTTGGGAGTCTTATTTGTAAACAGATTGGTCCATTGTTAAGAATCTCACATGTCCACTAATTGTCTCATCCCAGCAGGTTCTAGAATGTCAGAGGCAAATGTGCGGCCCTACAGTACTTTCTGATTTCTCAACTTCCTTTTCTCAGAACTCGGAGTCTCACTACCTTCTTATTTCTTGATGGAACCAGGTTCCTCATCATCATCCAATTTTCTTTTTACTGACTTGCGAACATACTTTCCCTTCTCCATTGACCTTTTCTGCATATGTTCACCAGATTTTTCCACTTCTTCATCATCCGACTTGTCGCCACTTTCTTTCACTGTTTTGTCACTAGAATTATTTACCAAATTTTCACTAGAAGCAGCATTAGCACTCTTGGAAGGACCTCTGCATTTGTATAAGTGTGCCTTATAGATTGAGAGTGAGAGTGCTTCTGCTTTGAGAATTTGTGGGTTAAGTAACTAGGCCCCTCTTCAGCTTACTCATCCACATTTACCACAGGGACGACCTTCTCATGCACAACTTTTCCATCCTTTACCAGATTTCTCTTTCTCTTGCTCCTTTTACTCTTCTTGAGAGCAGACTCCAGAACCTTCTTTTGCTGCAATCGAGTAATGGGTCGCTTAGGGGTTGGCTCTAGAGCTGCAACCGGCTTACTTCTAGCCCTGATAATGCTAGCATATGCCAAATCATCTATGTCTTCTTCAATGTCAGAATTCGTCTCAGGCACCACCATATTCAAAAGCTCAGCATAGAAATGGGGAGAAGGAGTAGGATCAACACTGGCTTGGAGAGATGACCCCTGATCTAGATCCTTTACAGAGGGATCAAGTTCATCACTTGGGACCCCAGTAGTGTCATCTTCAGTAGACTGTTCAAAAAGAACAAGTGCTCCCCAGTCTTTTATGGACTGAGGCTCTTCCCCCTGAAACTCAGACTCTTCTCAACCTACCTCTACAACAATCCCTTCTGAAGCAATGAAAAACATATTTTCTATCCCCTCTCTTTCTTGTGGTTTCATGGAAATTTCAGCAAAAGAAGGAGTGATACTTGTAGAATCATGGCTTGTCATGGTTGTCTTAGTCTCTTCATGACTAATCACTGGATTTTCACTCGAGTTCCCAACCATGGAGAGGGTTGATGATTCCTGAACAAGGTTCCCCTATTTATCCTGTTCACCCTGTTAACTGTGTTTGACCGGTGAGACTGAATGAGGACAAACATTCTCAGACTTGCTCAGATAAGGAGCAGACTTGGAGTGGCTAGAAGAGGGTGTGGAGTGTGGAGGAAAATCTGCTTTAGGATTTGTACTAGTAATTGTGTTGGGGAAGGAGTTTACCGCTGGAATGCTGACTTGTGAGGACTCAATCACGGTGTTGTCGGGCACACTGGAGGTTGCTTGATTTTTAGACATGGTGGGACTGTACTTGTAGGGTTGTGAATTGAGAAGAGAGAAGACAAGGAGAAGTTTTTTGAATTTGGAAGAGAAGGGTTGTGATGTTGATTAACTTATGATGAGGGACCGGTTCTGAAACGGCGGCAACCCTTTTGCTTGGATAGTTGTATCGATCAGAAAAAAGTATGACGCTTTGGATGAAAGACACATCGTAAAGATACCGTCATGCTGATGATGATGTGGCATTGTTTTTATCTATTTTAAATTTTTAATGAAAGAACAAAGAAGCTACTAACCTGTATCATGAAAAATAGGTTCCCTGATAGGTCTGGCAAGTGAGTTTAACCCCTTATTCAGCATGCACTGCGTCATCTGTGTAACGACCCGGCCGGTCGTTCAATGATATTAAACCCGTTTCCCCCGTTTCTACTTTATCATATGTTTCTTAGCCTATTTATGTTGTGTTGGGTCAGTTGGATCAGGTTCGGAGTGGTCGTGGTGAGAATTGAGATACTTAGTCTCTTAAATTAGCTTAATAGTTGAAAAAGTCAACCGGGAGTTTACTTATTGGTAAACAATCTTGGAATGCGTATTTTATAACTCGGATAGCTTCTTTAGGTGATTTGGTACTTAGGAGTGTGTTCGGAATAAAGTTTTGATGTACGGTGTAGAATTAGGCTTGAATCGGCGAAAGTTAGTTTTTGGCGATTTCCGGTCGGTAGTGGAAAATAGGCTATCGGGGTCAGAATGGAATTTCGGAAGTTGGAGCAGGTTCATAATGTCATGTTGGATATGTGCGCAAAATGTTTGGTCAATCGGATGTGTTTTGGTTGGTTTCGGCGTCATTGGCGAAATTTAGAAGTTTTAAAGTTCATAGGTTTGAATTTGATGTAATTTTGGTGTTTCGAAGGTTCGACTAAATTTGAATGATGCTATGGGGTGTGTTGGTATGTTTGGTTGGGGCCCCGAGGGGCTCGCGATTGATTTCAGATGGTTTGCGGGGGTTCAGACTTAGGAAATTTGCAGCAAATAACTGTTGGTGTTAATTTACTGGTGTGGCCGCACCTGCGGATGGGGAGCCGCAAGTGCGAAGGACCCTACACATGTGCGAATATGGGCTAGGCAGGAGGTATCCGCAGGTGCGGGAAAGGGGGTGCGAGAATTGGACTGTTAGTGGGATTTCATAGGTGCGCACCTGGTACTGCAGGTGCGAGGAATGGTCCGCATGTGCGGATTAACTGGGCAGAACAGTATAAAAAGTGCCACCGTGAAATTTTGGTCATTCTTCCATTGTTGCATGTAGGTGGAGCTTGTTTGAGAGAAAATTGAAGAAAGAATTCGAGGGTCTTCAGCGGAGGTAAGTTCTCGGATTATAAAACTCATTTCTATGCTATTTTGTACGGATTAGGCTTGTAATTTGAAGAAT
This sequence comes from Nicotiana knightiana, assembly GCA_005239525.1. Lineage (NCBI taxonomy): Eukaryota > Viridiplantae > Streptophyta > Magnoliopsida > Solanales > Solanaceae > Nicotiana > Nicotiana knightiana. The sequence continues at coordinate 64,681 of ML414263.1, read as the reverse complement.
TAAAGTGGAAAAAGTTGGGAAAAATGGGGAGAAAATTTGGAAATTCTTTTGGTGATTTGACTGGGCAATTATGGTCCGATTGTGGAACTTTTGGTATGTATAGAATCGTGGGAGGATGAGGATTCTAGTGATGTAAATTTTATTGGATTCTGAGGCATGGGCCCGGGGCTCGGATTTGGCCGACTTTCAAAGATTGTGTTAAAATTTATATCTTTCGATTGGGTTTTATTCCGTTAGCGTATATTGATGATGTTAATATGATTTTGGTTAGATTCGGAGCATTTGGGAGCCAATTCGAGGGGCAAGTGCATCGCGGAATAGCTTTTGGGCTGTTTTGAGGTATGTAACGATTGTAACTCTAAATCTGAGTGTATGATACCCCGTTATTTGTTATTGCATTGATAAACGAGGTGACACACATGCAAGGTGACGAGCGTGGGGGCGTGCACCGATAGTGATTATGACTTGGTCCATCCCGTAGCGACTATTAAGCCGCGTATTCGATTTGAAACCTTATGGTATCTTGTGTTTCAGAAGTTTATACTTGTTTATGGGCTTTGAGCCATGTTTGGGGCCTTGTGCCGACCTGTTTAGACCCAGGGGTATTTTTCCATGTTTGGGTACTTTTACACTATTCTACCCCTATCCTGTTAGAACAATTGTGAACTCAGTCATGTTCCTACTTGTTGTTATTTTCACTGTTATCACACTGCTTTGAAAAACACTGAAAAGTATTTTGGGCTGAGTCCCGTGAGCCGAGATGAATTGCCCATGTGGCTTGTGAAGGGGACTGAGTCAGGCCGAGAGCCGAGTATGTGAGGATAGTTATGGATCGGACTGTACGCTGCATGAGTATATATGTGTTAGGCCGAGCGCCAAGTATGTGAGGATAGTTATGGGACGGGCTGCACGCCACATCAATATATGTCTTATGTATTATATGTGGGTCGGGCTGCACGTCGCAGCAATGTAGATTATATATATAGGGATCCGGCTTCACGCCGCAATAATATATGTTATATATGGATCGGGCTGCATGCCGTAGCAGTATACATATTGGATCGGGTTGCACGCCACAGCAGATATACTGCTTGGGATGAAGGAGCCCCTCCAGGAGTCTGTACACCCCCTATGGATCGGGCTGCACACCGCAACGATATATGTTATATATATGGATCGGGCTGCACGCCATAATAGTGTGTGTATATATATATATGTAGTGGAGCGGGCTGCCCGCCGCAACAGTTGTGTCTATTCATGGTACTTACTGAGTACGAGTGTTAAGTGGGAGCACGAGATACTGATAGTGGAGTCACGAGTGACTGAGAGTCTTGCCCGAGAGGCTTTATTGTGAGTGATATTGTGCTCGAGGGGCTTATATTTTATGAAAATGCTGTTTTCACTCTTCTTGACACTGAGCCTCTGATAGTAAATGCTAGACAAAAGTTTTCATACGAGATTTTTAAATGGAAACCGGAGTTTTATGAAATATTCAGAATTATAGATTTCTGACTTGATTTGTTCATTTCCACTGTTACTCATTATGTGGATTTACATGATTTAAATTGCTCGTCACTACACTCAAGTTTTTAGTTACATTGATTACTTACTGAGTTGGCATTCTCACGTTACTCCCTGCACCTCTGTGTGCAGATCCAGGTACCGGACCATCTCACTAGTTGATTTCTGGACGAGCTTGGAGTTGTTCGAGGATTGAGGTAGCTGCTCAGCGTCCTCAGCTCACCTCCTTTCCTTCCCTCAGATCATAGTTTCTTTTGGTCTTTTGTACCTCAGACTCTTGTTGTAGCAAGTTACTATATTGCATTTTCACTCTTAGATGTTCATGATAGTTGACTCCAGGTTTTGGGGAAGTGTGTATTTTGTTTCATCTCATTCTACTATTTAAAAAACAAATCTGCTAAATTTTGGGAAATTATGATATATATATATTGATAGTCTGAAATGGTTGGCTAGCCTAGTTCCATGATTGGCGCCATCATGGCCGGTTAGGATTTGGGGTCGTGACAATCTACTTCTGTAGTCATCATGCGTGTCTACCTGTAATGGTATAGAGGTGAGTTAGACTTAGCCAGATGACACTTTAGCTAGCTTTTACCTGACTATGACTTTCATAACCAATCACGAGGAACCGAGTTCTCAGTTGGGTTTTATCATCCCCTAGTGCAAGGCGATTTTTCTCAGAATGCTTTCTTCCCAGTTCTTTTAGTGAAGATGTCTGCAACTTGATCTTCAATAATAAATGTATTCGGCTCTCTTGAGTTGGAATCAAGTTCTTCCAATTTCCTGCTTGGTCCATAGCATTTGAGCATACCAGGAGGCTGATGATACATATTCTGCTTCAGCAGTTAAGAATGCCATTGAATTTTGCTTCCTTGAGCCTCATGACACAAGACAGGAACCCAGAGAATGTCCCATTTCAGGCGAGCTTTTCCTATCCATTACTTCAAGGATAGTAGAGAACCAGGTCCTATGTTCCTCTAAAATATCTTAAAATTCTTACACTAGCCTTCAGATGAGAATCCTTTGGATTTGGTTGAAACCTTGCACAGAACCCAACTCTGAGCAGTTTGGTCTACTTGCAGTGAGATACATGAGTGATTCAATGATGTCTCTATGCATGGTTTGATTTAGAGGAGAACCAGGTTCATCCATGTCTAGGTGTGTAGCTGTGGCAATGGGAGTGTTGATGAACTATGAATCTTCTATGCCAAAACCTGTTTCAACAACTCGTTTTTAGCTTCTGTTGTTGTAGACGCGGGACTAGGTTCCTTGCTGGAATCAATGAGCATTCTCTACCTTGATTAGTATTTCTGTTCTCTCTTGAGACGAGTACATCAGGAAGATTCCTCCATCTGTTTTACTATCAGATTTTCAAAGCTGATCCTTCCCATTGTTGAGAGCATAACAATTGTACCCAGGTATCCTCAATTGAGTCAGCAACTTTGGTCAAGATGTTTGCAATCCCTCTATCAAATAATATTGACCGTGCCCAATCTTCAAGAGTCCCTTTATTCTTTTCCACAACTCCATTTGCTGTGGTGTTCTTCTGAATACAACATTCATCAGCTATCGCATTATCCAAACCTGTTCCATGATCTAATCTGATGCAAAACACATTTGTTTCTATCTATACCTGGATCTTTTTGACAAAAGCCACAATTACTTGAAAGATCTCATCCTTGGTTCTGAAGAGCAGAGTCCAAGTGGACTTGAGGTGCTGACTGCCCCCTTTTGGGCGTAAATAGAGATCTGACATACTTTCCTTTTGCACATGCATTGCACACTTTGTGTTCCTTGATACTCAACTTGGTCAGATCACAAATCAGGTCCTTCAAGGCTAGTTTATTCAGTGATGAAACACCTGCATATCCCGGCCCTCTGTCCCATAGTTCAGCATTGTTTTCAACAACTCTTAACAAACTTATATCACCGCTTTATAGAGGCTCAAACCCAGCAACATAAGTATTCTTGTATCTTTTGGCTACAACATCACCTCACCAGTCACAGGTTTTGAGATTGCGCATATCCTGGACAAGAATTTCAATTTATTTCCCTTAACACATATCTTCCACTCCTAAAGTGTAACCCTTTTAGCTAGTTTCAAAAGGGTACACTCTCTCCTTGCAGGTCTTTTAATGAAGGAGATTGATCATATTTTCATTTATGTACTTTGAGCAGCTGCTGTCCATATGCCATTGTTGGCTGCTCACCTTCACTGCTCCCTGCACAAGGAAATCAAGGGTTAGATTTAGGAACCCAAACGAGATTGGGTCCTTTGTTAAGATAGAAGGGATGAATGAGTGCTCTCTTAGTCCAAGCAAGTAAAATGCGTTTCTTATTTGACGGACCAGGTCCTCTAGCACTAGTTACTCTCTCAGCAAAGACTTTATTTTTCTGATGAGATTGAACCTTGGCCATGTAGTTTTCCTTGAGGTGCCTATTGTTACCAGAATGGGTACATAGCCGGTTGTCGGTTAGAGTAACGTACTTGCTATGAGAGTTGTAGGGATTTTTTTTCCTTTGAAACCCAATCCCCTGCCCGTTTCCCCTGATGTTGGTGTATATGGCAGTGTTAGCATCAGCGGACCAGGTCCACTTGAGCGATTTTCCAAGGTCACTCTTTACCTTCCCTAGTTCTTCCTAAAGCTCTTTGTTTTTCTCAAGCTCGGCACACAGACTAGTCTTCACCAATCAACTCATTTTCAATCTTAATGTGTGCCTCACTTGCAACTTCCTTTCCTTTTTCAGAGTTTTCAGGCCTATTTACCATTTTAAATTCCTCAATTATTTCTTTCAAGTCTACTACCACCACTACTAGGTCATCTCTTTCTTGCTCAATGATAGAAACTCTCTCGGTCAAGGTTTCTTTTTCTTTACTTGCGCACTCAATGGTTTCTTTTAAGTCCACCACAACAACCATTAGATCATCTCTTTCATGTGCTATACTAGTAATTTTCTCTTCTAAGGCATTTCCTTTTTCAGGTTCTCTATTGTTTCTTTCAAATCGACTACAAACGACTACTAAGTCCTCTCTAGTTTGTTCAACATCCCCTAGTTCCATAGTTAATGAATCTTTATCATTGATGAGACTATGATATGCATCAATTAGAACATTTCTAATGACATGAGCTTTTAGGAGAGTAAGATTTCTGATTTCTCTGAACATCCCGAAAGTTTACCTCATTGCCATCGTCATCTTCATCGTCGTCAGATTGAGCCATTAGAGAAAACATTGAATCATACTCAGTTGTTTCATTTTCCATTGTCATCATTGAACTACCACCATGGTCGTCTTCTTCTTCAGATTCGCTGGAGGAGTCTCCCCATGCAGCAAGAGCTTGCTTTACAACATTTTCACTATAGGAAAATGGGCCTATGGCAATAGTTATTTTCGCAACGGTTAAAAAACCGTTGTCATAGAGTGGATATTGTAACGGTTACAACCGTTATAGTAGCGTTGGAATGATAGCAACACACTTTAGCTATTAAACCGTTCCTATTACAAAAGAATAGTTGCCATAGGAGATTTTTCCCTAACAGTTTTGTGAACCGTCCCCATAAATTTACTTACGGGAACATATTTTATTAAAAATTTCTATGGGACGGTTCTTTTTCCCTCCTCATTTTTGCCCTGAATTTTTCTAAACCCACCAAAGATAAAATCCCTAATTATTTTATTTCTTATAAATTTTATTAATTAATCTAAATTAAATAACAAAAACCTTCCCCACTATCGACATTTACAAGGCTTATATTCTAATAAACCCATATTCTCCTCAAAGAACACACCATCGTCCAACTCTCATCTGTATATCGACATCTCCTCAAAGAACACACCATCATCTGTACCATTTATGGCTAACCCTAAATCCCCATACCCCCAAATCAAATCGATGTCCTAACCCAATATCCCTAAATCCCCAAAGTCTCGATAATTTTCTGTTATTCGAAGAGGAGAAGATATCAAAGAGAACAAAGGAAAAATCTAAAATTCACGATTAAAGGTGAGAAAACTACTTCAATCGCGAGAAACTAACTTCAGGTGTAAGTTTTTCTTCTCTAATTTGGGTAATTTCTTCATTTATCCTTAGGATGTGAGCANGGGGGGGGGGGTGACTCTACCTACTCTCACACAAATCCTTAGATAACAGAGTGAAGAAACATGTCGGTTGAACTCGCTAAAGTTTTGAAATTTGAGCATGACTTAAGTCTACTGATTTCCTTGAACTCGCTGGCAACTGCTTGATTATGGATATTTCTGGTTATAAGTTTATGTGTGCCTTTGTTGTCTGCTGACTCGCATTTTGTTTTGGTTGCTGTATATGAAGAAATTAAACCTCAAACTCAGAATTAGCATGTTGATTGTTCAGATATTTCATCGCCTCTGGCCTAGTTTTTTTTTTCCGTGTAAACTTGAAATAGCAATATGGTTCTTCTCCCGTTTAAAGTTGTTATCTTCTTCATATATAAACTTGGTGAATTGTTTTATGCTCCCTTTACTAGTTTTCTCAGGATTGAGTATGCGTCTCGATTGAATCAGTAGGCTTGTTATTGTGACATCAAATGTATGACGACTAGCCGATGTTAATTTGATTTACGACTACTACTAAGTTGGCACTCATGTTTTGGTTATCAAAGTATTGTTTCATTGGATTTTTACTGCGTCTTTCATGCTAATATTGTTAAATCAGTTTGATCAAAATTATATGTGGTTTCACCTACATTTTATAACTTCAAGTGGGAAAAGTAACTAGAGGCATCTGGCTAAACTCATTCAGTTGTCTATATTGGTTTCGAGTCAGAATTTCTCGTTAATTCTTGCCAATGATAGAGACGTGGTTTTTGCTTGATTGAATCATGGTTTTCCATTGGATTTTATGGATTGTTAGGCCGCAACCATCAATTCTTACATGGATAATTGACTTAAATGTAAACTCTGCTGAACAATGATCTTTCTCATCATTATGCTTAGTTTAATTTTTCATTAGAAACACTCTTTGTGTATGATGCAAGTTTGCTTCTGTTAACTTGAGTATGAGTGCATCTGCCAACTTGACTCTAGAGAACCGAAATTGAACCTTGGATGAATTGTGAAATTGCAAAGTTGAAAAATAAGAAATGGACAGGAAATCAATAGGAATTTGTTTGCTTCTGATTGAAATCCATGTGCACAGAAGTCTAACTAAGTTAGACCAAAATGAAAGAGTCAATATTCTGAAACTTTCTAATATAAATTAGCCTAATGTTCTGAAACTTTCTGCCTAGTTCTTGTGCTACTTCAGCAGCTACATCATTATCTGTATCTTCATTTTTTTCTATTACTGAAGTGCAAATCAGGATTTTGTGACATGAAAGAAAAATATTGTTTATGCCCAGAAAGAAAAGTGTTTAGTACCACAATTCATGTTTTTTCCCTCATCATTTGACCAAGTTTTAGGTCTAGAAAGAAAAGTGATAGTAGCTGCGGTGATAGTTGAAATCATCTGGTATTGTAGTAACTGCAATAGTTTTAAATTCGTGCATAAACATTGTGACTTTCTAAATTCCACCCTTAAAATTAGTGGTCAACGTCAAATAATAATGCTTTTGGTTTATTTGGTTAGTTTTGTTGATTTACTTTTATCGTATAGGATATCTATGGATAATGATGATAAAAGTTGGATGAATCTCCTGAGATGGACCGATGAGTATATCCGTGGAGTGAATGATTTTTTGGATAAGGAATTTGAACGAGCCGCCCAAGAAAATGAAATATTATGCCCTTGCAAAATGTGCATGAATCGCTATTGGCATTATAGAAATGTGGTGGAGGATCATTTGGTTGTTCATGGATTTGTCGATAGTTACACCAAATGGGTTTTCCACGGGGAAGGATTTTCCTTGAGAAATACACCTCATACAAGCAATGATGATGAAGGTTCTACCATGTGTGGCGATATTGATGGACTACTTCATGATACATTTAGAAATATAGAGGGTCAGACAGGGGATGAAGAAGGAGTTGGGGAAAGACTATCTGAAGATGCAAAAAAGTTTTTCAAATTACTGGAGGAAGGAAAACAAGAGTTATATCCGGGGTGTGAAAATTTTAGTAAACTGAGTTTCACTATTCGGTTGTACTTGCTTAAATCAGTGCATGGGTTGAGTAATGTGGCTTTCTATGATTTGTTAGAGTTGTTAAAAGAGGAATTTCCCTTTGCTCAGGTACCAGAATCTTTCAACAAGGCTAGAAACATGATAAAAGATTTGGGTCTTAATTATGAAAAAAATACATGCATGCCCTAATGATTGCATGTTATTTTGGAAATAAAATGAGAATGTCGATAATTTCTCTATTTGTGGGTCTTCAAGATAGAAGAGTGCTGGTCCTTTGACTAAAGAAAGCTCTAAAATACCTAAAAAGGTTTTAAGGTACTTTTCTTTAAAGCCTAGGCTTCAGAAGATATTCATGTGTCCTGAAACGGCTGCTGCAATGAGATGGCATGCTAATGAGCGACCCAATGATAGGAATATAAGACATCTTGCTGATGGGAAAGCTTGGAAGGCTTTTGATTCTTTGCACCCAGACTTCTATAGAGATCCTCGGAATGTTAGATTGGGTCTTTCAAGTGATGGTTTCAACCCGTTTCAGACCATGAGCATTTCTCATAGCATGTGGCTTGTTATGTTAATGAACTATAATTTATCACCGTGGATTTTCATAAAGCCAGAGTATATAATGTTGTCTATGATCACTCCGGGTCCATCATCTACAGGAAATGATATAGATGTGTACCTACGACCATTAATTGAAGACTTGAAGGAACTACGGGAAACTGGGATAGACACATTTGATGCTGAAACCAACCAAACTTTCCAAATGCATGCTGCCTTACTATGGACAATTAGATCTGCTCTCAATTTATTTACCTCAAGGAAATAGTTCAACTTGAGTAGCTTTGACAGAAACTTCATCAAATTACTATCAGTTCTCTGAGTTGTCCAGTTCTACAGTCAACTTTGTTGTAGTTGTGGCCTTGTGGGTAAAGATGTTTAACAAAGGGTAGTAGTGCTCGCCTTCATGCGAGGAGATGGAGGATCAACTTCAATGAAGCTTTCTGACATTCTATTTCTTGTTTGCATGTACCACTTTGTAACATTTTCTAAGCACTTGACATGTTCCTTGAATCTAAAAATTAATCTCTTTTTTAATTTTATCCACAATTAACTCCTTGACTTTCTACTTCCATCTTAGGAGAATAACTGGTTAATATAGCGGATTTTTCCTGCAGGACCGACTGTTAAGTTACACAAAGGAGGTTCAACAGAGCAGGAGTGTTGAGACACATAATGTTAACTGCTCATTGCTACACCTAAAGACCATGGAGATCATTAAATTTCATGGACCACTAAGTGGAAATAATCTTGTACTTCGATTGTTCAAATATTTCAAGAATTGGAAAGGCCAGTTATGTTTCAAATTTGTAAGAGTTGCTTGTTAGTATTAGCATGTAGATCTATAAATATATGTGTTATTGTTCTGGATGGCACTATATACTGTTTACTCTAACCTTGTTTGAATACATAAATAAGGAGGCTAGGGAAGAGATATACTAGTTAAATTGAAAACAGTGGATACCATTAGTTCAACAAAGTTAGCATCACTAAATAAACCTCTGTTCTTGCTATAATGTCATCCTGTTTTTACCTTTTCATTTTAGCTTTGTATCATTCTTTTCAGAAACAAAAATGTAAATAGAACTTTTACTTGGTCTCAGATTAGGCCAACTCCATTTACCTATTTTTTTGTTGTTGGTTTTGCTAACCCATATTGTGTTTGCTTTTCAGAATATGAAAAATATTTGAATAGTCATGAATCAAGAAGGGTGCTCAAGCAAAAATAAGAAAATATCCAACCGCATTCCAGTTGGATCACTTGCGTCTTGGCGAAATCAAAGGGTTTCGTCGTTGACAACAAAAAGAACCTTTCAAGCTACAAGGTCAAATAAAAATGAAGAACGACAATCAGAAGCTGGATTACCTCCATCTTTGTGAAACCAAAAGGTTTTGTTGTTGACAACAAAAAGAGTCTTGAGTATAAGGTAAAATGCAAATGAAGAACGACAATCAGAATTAGGATCTCAATTGCACGAACAAGTGCAACAAGTGCCACAGAATTCCACCTCTTCAGCAGCACAAGGAGTACATGAACAAGTGCAACAAGCCAATATGGATTCATCACTCCTGCATCACAGGGAATACATGAACGATCTGATGATTCTGCACATCATGAAGAAATTGAACAATTTGAGGAACAAGGCAAATATATATAAATTTTAATCATAAAAATAACTAACAATAGCGATTGATAAAGAAAAAGAGGTCGTACTCAAATGCCAAGTGTTCATGGAAGAAAGAAGCGTAAAAGAATAATTCTAAATGAGTATAATCAACACATTGGTCCTAATGACAAAGTTGTAAAAGAGTTGGGTAGCTTCCTCGGCACATTGGGAAGCAGTGGGACTTTTTGTCCTCTTAATATATTTAATTGGAGAAAACTAGACACAAAATAGGATATATGGAAATATATCAAGGTATGAAATTACCAATGTTCAATAAATGTGGATGATATTTCTTATTTCTTACACTAAGCCAATTGCACTAAATATGTAGGAAAAATATGACATTCCTGACGAGGCGAAACCATGGGTTTTTCAATCGATTAGTACTGCTCGGAGAAAGTATAAGAATCAATTGAAGGAAAACCAATTTAAAGCCTATGCGAATGATGAGCTTCGAATGGAGAATAGGCCAGTAGATGTTCCGGAATCTCACTTTAAAGATCTACTTAAATATTGGAACTCCTCTCTCCACAAGGTAATTACATCACGAATAGACCAGTAGAATATGAATCATAATATTCACATGCCTCTTATGTTCCTTGGGTGCATATCTAAAGCTATAATATGCATGCATGTTTTAAAATACCATGAGAATCGAAATAAGTTGATATTTGGTTAACTCGTTTATTTGCAAAAAATGTCTGAAACCAATACTAAGAATCAAAATAAGTTGAAGTGTTCGCACATTGCTGGCAGAACGCCTTTTTCTCTAATTCGCTAGGTTTGATGTTTTCTTTTTTTTTTTAAAATTATGAACTTACTAACTTTACATGGAAATATTCTTATACTAGTTTTCATGTAACTAGGCAAAAAGGAAGGAAATCTCTGATACTTCGGATACTCTATCAAGTAAGGACATCTTTGTGGCTACAAGAAAAAAAAAATTGACTGAGTATACAAAAGCTCATATGAAAAATACGATTAGTAAAATTGTAAGAAATTTCTAATTTAAAGTTTGTCGTGATAATTTATTTGTTCTTAATTAATGATTCAATTTTATTTACTTAAACTATTTTCTCTCGCATTTGGTTTGTATACTGAAATGGAGAGACTACAATCAACTCAAGAAAGTAAAGATGGCAGTCATTCGGTTGATGTTTTTGCATCAGTCATGCGACCTGAACATCCAGGTCGCGTGAGATTGTATGGATGAGGGGTCACCAAGACTGTCTTAAAAGGGAAAATAGGGAATCTATGATCTTCTTCTGATGCTGCTGATGAGAGGATGCAACAGAAAATGGAGGAAATGGAAGAGAGGATGCAACAAAGAATGCTGGAAAAGCTGAACGAACAAAAGGATGCTATGGAACAACATATTACAATAAACACTGCCGCACGACTTCAGCGTCTGAACCCAGAATTACGACTTGATCCTGACATACTAAGGTTCGTAGAAGCTTCATCTGCACAAAAAACTGCTGTTCAACTAAACAATTGACCATCTGCTGGTAATAACAATCGAGGTCAGTACTTACCAAATGTTATACATCTTCTATTTCTTCTTCTGGTCCTCCCTCATTGTGCTTCTTCTTCTGCTACTTCTCTCTCTCTGGCAAGTATTCTCCAAGAAGGAGTAATTTAAATCATCTACATCAAGTGGAATGTATTGTCACGACCCAAAATCCTAACTTAGGCCGTGATGGCGCCCAACAGTGGGGTCAGGCAGGCCAACTCTCAATTTACTAAGGATTCTTTCTTATTAGATTAAACATTTCAACATATACTCAATTTTTTTTAAAACATAAAACATGATTCGACAAGGATAATTAGCCAGTTTTTAATCAAAAGCAGTCATGAAGAAGCGTGAGCCAATATATATACAAACCGGAAATCCATAACAACTATCACGTGTGTGCTAGGAACTAGTGTCACAAGTCCTACGAGCATACTAACAGAATATACAAAAGATATAATATACAGTTCCACTGTCTGAAGGAAATAGACGGGAAATAAGCAAAAGAAAACCCCATGGTGCTGCCGGAGATCGCCAGGAGAAAAGCAGCTCACCGTGAAGTCATGTCCGTCTAATATCAATTCAAGCTCCGGTCCGACAACTAGATGCACCAGCCTCAGAACCTGTGCAATTAAGTGCAGAAGTGTAGCATGAGTACATAAATATATATGTACCTAGTGAGTATCTCGCCTAACCTTGAAGAGGTAGTGACGAGAGGTCGACACGACACTCACTAAGGTCCAACAATATAATTTAACAGAATATGATAGAAACGGTAGGCATGTAAAGGCAGTGAAGCAACAAATATAAATAAGGCACTGAAATCCAAGGAAGTGCTGGAATGAATAAAACAATTACTACCTCACTTTCCCCCAAATATCTGTCAAATCAATATCCATGAATTTAGTAACAAATAAATCATGCACATGCAGGGTAAGGACAACTAGCCGGAGTCATAAGATAGTCATGTCCGTGCACTGCCGAGGGTCGAATGACCCGAACCATTATTTCACCTCTCCACAAAGTACTCACATCTATGCACTTCCAAGGATCGAACAACCTGTACCAAAAGTGCATCTCTCAATCCTCTCTATGCACTTCCGAAGATCGAACGGCCCGTACGAAAAGTGCATCTCTCAATCCTCTCTATGCACTACCGAGGATCGAACGGCCCGTACCAAAAGTACATCTCTCGATCCTCCGTGGCGTACGGCCCGTTCCCATAAGAGTGGGGTAAAACACACTCCGCTCGCGGAATGTAGATTGCGAAGCGGTAACATGCACACACATTATTCCTTTTTAACAATTACTTTTCAGATAACAATTCCTTACAAGTTTTCTCACATTCCACGACCTCAGGGAAGTATGCAACATGTAACATTTAATTTATTAATCATATAGTTCATATCAAATAAAACCCAAGCCATGAGAATCACATACAGCATTTAAATTACCTAGGGGGATAGTTCCCCCTTACAAGGTTAGAAAGGAGAATCACCTCGCGTCGCACCTACTCCCCGGGTCAAGAATGCGCCCGAAACTCCGAAGTCGACACCCACGGACTCGAAACTAGCCAAATGTTATACAAATATGTCAATTTATATTCAAAGCATGAAATTCTCCTATTACTTAGCCAAATTCACCATTCTTGAACAAATCCCAAAATCTAACCCCGGGCCCGCATGCTCGAATTCCAAAAATTCTTGAAGGAAACACTCACCCATAGTCTAAGGGTCATTAATACATGATTTTCACTTGATTTCATAGCTAATTGACGGGTAATGTTCTAAATTCACGAAGGCCCTAGGTTACTACCCAAATCTCTAAATTTTCCGCTAATTAAGTAGTTAAATCCTACTAAGAATGCATGCATTAACCACTTTAAGATAGAATTTACTTACCTTTCAGTGGTTGGGTCGTGGATCCCTTTTTCCAAGCTCTCAAGTGCTCTAATGGAGGAAGAAATGAAGAAATAATGAAGATTCCCGTATTTAAGAAACACACTTCCTGACAGTGGTTCTGCACCTGCGGCTCGAGGACCGCACCTGCGGTTTCGAACGTGCGAGCAAAGGTTCGCACCTGCGGAAAAGGACGAGGAGGCCTGGGCTCGCACCTGCGGAGAGGAGACCGCACCTGTGTCTCCGCTCCTGCGGAACTTTGTCTGCACCTGTGAGAAATGGGCTGCCCGCTGGGGGTCGCACCTGCGAGGCTGGGACCGCAGGAGCGGTCCCGCACCTGCAACTGGGCAACCGCATCTGCGGTTAACACTAGAACAGGTTCACCAACAGCTATTTCAGCTAGTTTTTGGCCTCATGTGGTGTCTGGGAGGCACCTGGGTCCACACGAGCCCCCGTCCAAATATACCAACAAGTCCCAAATCATAATACGGACTCGCTCGAGCCTTCGTAACACCCAAAACAATGGAAACTCAAAATCACACCTCAAAACCCCCAGAACCAAACTTAGTAACTTTAAGTTTTCTTGACTTCGCTAACCACGCGCCGAACCGACCTATACTACTCGGAATGATACCAAATTTTGCTGGCAAGTCATAAATGACATACCGGAACTATTACCAGTCTCGAAATTTCATTCGGACCTCGATAACACAAAAACACGTCCCAAACCACAATAGGAACTTAAGAAACTTCTTATTTCAATATTGGGCGCCGAAACGCTCCGAAGATACGCCCAAGTCCAAAATCATCATACGAAGCTACTGGAACCGTCAAAATTAGATTCCGAGGTCGTTTACTAAAATGTTGACCGAAGTCAAACTTGGCCCTAAAGGCCAACCTTAAGGAACCAAGTATTCCTATAGCACTCTAAACATTTCCGAATCCCGGACCACTCGCCCCCGCAAGTCATAAATCAAAATAAGCCGCTATGGGAAGTTTCATTTAGGGGAACAGGGTCCGATAACGCAAAACGACAGGTCGGGTCGTTACATTCTCCACCTCTTAAACTAACATTTTTCCTCGAACGGGTCTAAAATCATACCTGAAGTGCTGAATAAGTGCAGATATCTGCTTCGCATGTCCTCCTTGGACTCCCAGGTCGCTTCCTCGACTGATTGGCCCCTCCACTGGACCTTCACTGTAGAAACTCTCTTGGACCTCAACTGGCGATCCTGTCTATCAATAATAGCAACTGGCTCCTCCTCGTAGCCCAACCTCTCATCCAACTGAATAGTGCTGAAATCAACCACGTGAAAGAAGTTAGCGTGGTACCTCCGGAGCATGGATACATGAAAAACTGGATGAAATCCTGGTAAACTAGGAGGTAAGGCTAGCTCATAAACAACCTCCCCAACTCGCCTCAACACCTCGACGGGACTTATAAACCTCGGGCTCAGCTTGCCCTTCTTAAACCTCATAATACCCTTCATCGGCGATACCTTCAACAGAACCTTGTCTCCCTCCATAAATGATACATCACGCGCCCTCTGATCCGCGTAACTCTTCTGTCTGGGCTGTGCTGTGCGGAGCCTCTCCTGAATCAACTTCATCCTCTCCAAATCATCCCTCACCAGGTCGGTACCATATAACCTAGCCTCACTAGGCTCAAACCACCCGATAGGGGAATGACATCGCTGACCATACAAAGCCTCAAATGGAGCCATCTCGATGCTGGACTGGTAACTATTATTGTAAGCCAACTGGGCCAAAGGCAAGAACTAGTCCCACTGACCTTCAAAGCCAATCACACATGCCCTTAGCATGTCCTCCAATATCTGAACTGTACGCTCCGATCAGTCTGAGGGTGAAATGTTGTGCTGAGATCTATCTGGGTGCCCATCTCACTATGCAATGCTATCCAGAAATGCGAGGTGAACTGAGGACCTCGATCTGATATAATGGACACCGGCACACCGTGTAACCAAACTATCTCTCGAATGTAGATCCGGGCTAACTTCTCAGAAGTATAAGTAGTAGCTACTGGAATAAAATGCGCCGATTTTGTCAATTTATCCACAATGACCCAAACCGCGTCAATCTTCCGCAAAGTCCGAGATAACCCAACCACGAAGTCCATAGTGATGTGCTCCCACTTCTAGTTAGGAATGGGCATCTGCTGCAGTAGGCCTCCTGGCCTCTGGTGCTCATACTTCACCTACTGGCAACTAAGATACCTAGTCACATACTCCACGATGTCCCTCTTCATCCGCCTCCACCAGTAATGCTGCTTCAAATCGCGATACATCTTCGTAGCACCAGGATGAACAGAATACCGAGAATTGTGTGCCTCCTCTAGAATCCTCTCCCTCAGGTCATCAACATCAGGAACACATAAGCGGCCCTGGAATCTCAGAACACCATCCTCGCCAATAGTAACCTCCTTGTCCCTACCCTGAACCACTGACTCTCGAAGCTCTGCTAAGAACGGATCATAGAACTGTCGGGCCTTAATCTCCCCCAATAACGAAGACCGAGCAACCACATGTGCTAAAACTCGACGAGGATTTGAAATGTCTAATCTCACCAGGCGATTGGCAAAGGACTGAATGTCCAAGGCTAGAGGTCTCTCCTCTGCTGCAATATAAGCCAAGCTACCCATATTCTCTGCCTTCCTGCTCAAAGCATCTGCTACCACATTTGCCTTGCCCGGATGATAAAGAATGGTGATATCATAATCCTTCCACAATTCAAGCCACCTGCGCTGTCTCAAATTAAGATCCCTCTGCTTGAACAAGTGTTGCAAGCTACAGTGGTCTGTATAAACCTCACAGGACACTCCATACAAGTAGTGCCTCCAAATCTTAAGAGCATGAACAATCGCCGCCAACTCCAAATCGTGCACAGGATAATTCTTCTCATGAACCTTCAGCTGGCGCGAAGCGTCGCAATATACTATATACATCCCAGAACCAGAAGGCAATACTAGAACTGGTGCTGAGGTCAATGCTGTCTTGAGCTTATGAAAGCTTGCCTCAGACTCGTTAGACCATCGGAACGGGGTATTCTTATGAGTCAATCTGGTCAATGGAGCTGCAATGGAAGAGAACCCTTCCACAAATCGGCGGTAATAGCCTGCTAGACCCAAAAAGCTCCTGATCTCTGTAGCTGAGTAGGACGCGACCAACTCTGAACTGCCTCCATCTTCTGAGGATCAACCTTGATACCCTCTCCGGATACCACATGCCCAAATAATGCCACGGAATCCAACCATAACTCACACTAGAGAACTTAGCATATAGCTTCTGTTCTCGCAAGGTCTGGAGCACAACCCTCAAATGCTGCTCGTGCTCACCCAAGCTACGTGATTAAATCAAGATGTCATCTATGAAGACAATGACAAAGGGATTAATATACGGCATGAACACCCTATTCATCAAGTCCATGAATGTTGTTGGGGCATTAGTCAAGCCAAAGGACATCACTAGGAACTCATAATGGCCATATCTCGTACGAAAAGCAGTCTTCGGAACATCTGAGGCCCGAATCTTCAACTGATGATACCCCGATCTCAAATGAATCCTAGAAAACACACGAGCACCCGGCAACTGGTCAAACAAATCATCGGTGGGCGGCAAAGGATACTTGTTCTTAACGGTAACCTTGTTCAACTGGCGGTAATCAATACACATCCGCATGGACCCATCCTTCTTCTTCACGAATAGAACTGGAGCACCCCACGATGATACCCTCGGTCTGATAAAACCCTTAGCCAACAACTCCTCAAGCTGCCCTGGAGCCATAAGGTACAGACGAATAGAAATAGGCTGGGTTCCTGGAGCTAAATCAATGCAGAAATCAATATCACGATCCGGAGGCATGCTCGAAGGTCTTAAGGAAATACATTAGCAAACTCTCGAACCAATGGCACTGAATCATTCGTCGAAGACTCGGCGGTGGTGTCCCGCACATAAGCAAGATAGGCCAGACAACCCTTCTCGACCATATGTCGAGCCTTCATGAATGAAACAACCCGACTGGTTGCACTAACTGAGGAACCCCTCCACTCCATCCTAGGCGACTCGGGCATGGCTAAAGTAACTGTCTTGGCATGGAAATATAGCACGACATGATAAGGAGATAGCCAATACATGCCTAAAATAATCTCGAAATCAACCATGTCGACCAATAAAAGGTCCGCTTTGTTCTCGAACCCGCAGAAGGTGATCACACAAGACCGATAAATTCGGTCTACCACCACAAAATTGCCCACAGGAGTGGACACATAAATAGGAGAACCCAAGGACTCGCGAGGAGCATCCAGAAAATGAGAAAATAATGCTGAAACATATGAATAGGTGGATCCTGGATCAAATAATACTGAATCCTCTCTACCACATACTGAGATAATACCTGTGATCACGGCGTCTGAGGCCACTGCATCTGATCTGGCTGGAATGACATAGAATCTGGCTGGAGTACCAGAAGACTGAGCTCCACCAGAGTGAATAGGAGTTGCCTGACCTCCCCCTGACTGGACTCCACCTCTAGGACGGACCTTGCCAACCTATCCTCCACCTCTAGGTGGCCAGATATCTGGTGCCGGACCCATCGGCTGATAACCCTGTTGTACGGCCTTGCCCCGAAACCTGGGACACTGCCTCCTCATATGACCTGGCTCTCTACACTCGTAACAACTCCCAGGTACCATAGTCTGCTGCCCCAAAGAAGAACCCTAAATGGCCGGAGGGCGATGAGAGCCCTCTGGCATAGCACTGAAGTAAGGGTCGGAGGATCTCGGATGACTGGGATAACCATTGTGTGAACTCTGAATGGCTGGACGATGGTAGGAATGCTCTGGCATGGAACTGAAATGAGGTCTCGCGAGAACACCTCGGGTAGGTGGTGGAGGTGCTAAATATAAAGTCCTGCTGGGCTGACCACTGCTATACTGACCCCTGCCCCTAGCTGAGGCACCTCTGAAATCTCCAAAGAATCTAGCCCTCTTGTCCTGCTGCCCTTGCTCCCTGCTCCTCGACCGATACCCCTCGATCCTGCGATCAATCTCTACCACAAACTGATAAGGAGTACCCATCTCCACCTCTCGGGACATGGTTGCCCTAATACCTGGATGCAACCCAGCTACAAATATATGCACCCTCTCTGCATCAGTAGGTAGTATCATGAGTGCATGGCGAGACAACTCTGAAAATCTGGCCTCATAATCTGTCACCGAAATCTGCCCCTGCTCTAGACGCTCAAACTGATACCGCAGCTCTTCCCTCTCAGAGGGAGGAATATATCTATCTAGAAACATCTGCATGAACTGCTCCCAAGTGACAGGAGGAGAATCTGCTGGCCTGCTGAGAATATAGGACTTCCACCACCTACGAGCTCTGCCCTCCAACTAGAAGGTAGTGAAATCTACTTCATGGGACTCTAGTATCCTCATGTTGTGCAGTCTGTCCCTGCACCTGTCCACAAAGTCCTGGGCATCCTCGCCTCGCTCACCCCCAAAGACTGGAGGGTAAAATCGGGTCCATATATCTAATAACTTATGTGGATCGCCGTCCGCAGCTGGTCTGGGCTCAGGTGCTGCTGCAACAGGCTGGACCCCACCCACGGGCAGTGTACCCGGGGTATGATGTAATGCTACTGTCTGGTCTGCAGCCTGGGCAGTAAGGGTCTGGACTCCCCTCCCGCCTGAGAAGTGGCAGGATCTGCTGAAAATAAACCAGCCTGGGACATGGTGTCCATAAATCTCATCATACGGCCCATGACTGCCTAGAAGCCTGGCACCGTCATGAAGTCTACTGGAGCAAGATCTGCTGAAGGAACCTCGTCCTGCTCCTCTATAATAGGGTCCTCTGGTGGCGAAATCAAAATAGCTCTGGGACGCCCTCGTCCCTTACCGCGGGCCGGTGCCCTTCCCCGGGATCTGCCGCGGCCTCGAACATCGGGGGTAGCAGCCCTTCCCAGGTCTGGAACATCAGATGCACGCATCCTCACCATTTGTGAGAGAATAAAAGAATGAATTTAGTAAATCATCGATTGCACGATATAATAAGAACAAAGAGAGGTTTCCTAACACTATATAGCCTCCTGAAGATAAGTACAGACGTCTCCATACCGATCCGCAAGACTCTACTAGGTTTGCTCGTGACTCGTGAGACTTACGTGAACCTAGTGCTCCGATACCATGTTGTCACAACCCAAAATCTTAACTTAGGCCGTGATGGCGCAGAACAACGGGGTCAGGCAAGCCAACTCTCAATTTAATAAGGATTCTTTCTTATTAGATTAAACATTTCAACATATACTCTGTTTTTTTTAAAACTTAAAACATGATTCGACAAGAATAATTAGCCAGTTTTTAATAAAAATCAGTCATGAAGAGGCGTGAGCCAATATATATACAAACCCGAAATCCATAACAACTATCACGTGTGTGCTAGGAACTAGTGTCACAAGTCCTATGGGCATACTAACAGAATATACAAAATATATAATATACAATCCCACTGTCTGAAGGAAATATACGGGAAATAAGCAAAAAAAAACCCCATGGTGCTGCCGGAGATCGCCAGGAGAAAAGCAGCTCACCGTGAAGTCATGTCCGTCTAATATCAATTCAAGCTCCGGTCCGACAGCCATATGCACCAGTCTCAGAACCTGTGCAATTAAGTGCAGAAGCGTAGCATGAGTACATAAATATATATGTACCTAGTGAGTATCTCGCCTAACCTCGAAGAGGTAGTGACGAGAGGTCGACACGACACTCACTAAGGTCCAACAATATAATTTAACAGAATATGATAGAAACGGTAGGCATGTAAAGGCAGTGAAGCAACAAATATAAATAAGGCACTGAAATCCAAGGAAGTGCTGGAAGGAATAAAACAATTACTACTTCACTTTCCCCCAAATATCTGTCAAATCAATATCCATGAATTTAGTAACAAATAAATCATGCGCATGCAGGGTAAGGACAACTAGCCGGAGTCATAAGATAGTCATGTCCGTGCACTGCCGAGGGTCGAACGACCCGAACCATTATTTCACCTCTCCACAAAGTACTCACATCTCTGCACTTCCAAGGATCGAACGACCTGTACCAAAAGTGCATCTCTCAATCCTCTCTATGCACTTCCAAAGATCGAACGGCCCGTACGAAAAGTGCATCTCTCAATCCTCTCTATGCAATACCGAGGATCGAACGGCCCGTACCAAAAGTGCATCTCTCGATCCTCCGTGGCGTACGGCCCGTTCCCATAAGAGTGGGGTAAAACACACTCCGCTCGCGGAATGTAGACTGCGAAGCGGTAACATGCACACACATTATTCCTTTTTAACAATTACTTTTCAATGAACAATTCCTTACAAGTTTTCTCAAATTCCATGACCTCAGGGAAGTAAGAAACATGTAACATTTAATTTATTAAGCATATAGTTCATATCAAATAAAACCCAAGGCATGATATGGGTCTAACTACCCGGACATAATAGTAATAGACGCTACGTACGGACTGTCGTCACTTAGTATGTACGTAGCCCCTACAATTATAACATATAGAATTTAAATAATCTAGGGGGGAATTTCCCCCTTACAAGGTTAGAAAGGAGACTCACCTCGCGGCACACCTACTCCCCGGGTCAAGAATGCGCTCGAAACACCGAACTCGACACCCACGGACTCGAAACTAGCCAAATGTTATACGAATATATCAATTTATATTCAAAGCATGGAATACACCTATTACTTAGCCAAATTCACCATTCTTGAACAAATCTCAAAATCTAACCCCGGGCCCGCATGCTCGGATTCAAAAATTTCTCGAAGGAAACACTCACCCATAGCCTAAGGGTCATTAATACATGATTTTTACTTGATTTCATAGCTAATTGATGGGTAATTTTCTAAATTCTCGAAGGCCCTAGGTTATTACCCAAATTCCTAAATTTTCCACTAATTAAGTAGTTAAATCCTACTAAGAATGCATGCATTAACCACTTTAAGATAGAATTTACTCACCTTTCAGTGGTTGGGTCGTGAAGCCCCTTTTCCAAGCTCTCAAGTGCTCTAACGGAGAAAGAAATGAAGAAATAATGAAGAATCCTGTATTTAAGAAACACACTGCCTGAAAACGGTTCTGCACCTGCGGCTCGAGGACCACACTTGCGAGCAAAGGCTCGCACCTGCGGAAAAGGACGAGGAGGCCTGGGCTCGCACCTGCGGAGAGGAGACCGCACCTGCGTCTCCGCTCCTACGGAACTTTGTCTGTACTTGCGAGAAATGGGCTGCCTGGTGGGGGTTGCACCTTCGAGGCTGGGACCGCAAGAGAGGTCCCGCAGCTGTGACTGGGCCACTGCACCTGCGGTCAACACCAGAATAGGTGCACCAACAGCAATTTCAGCTGGTTTTTTGCCTCGTGTGGTATTTGGGAGGCACCTGGGCCCACCCGAGCCCTCGTCCAAATATACCAGCAAGTCCCACAGCATAATATGGACTCACTCGAGCCTTCGAAACACCCAAAACAACGCTAAAACTCAAAATCACACCTCAAAACCTCTAGAACCAAACTTAGGAACTTTAAGTTTTCTTGACTTCGCTAACCACGCGCCGAACCGACCTATACTACTCGGAATGACACCAAATTTTGTAGGCAAGTCATAAATGACATAACAAAACTATTTCCGATCTTGAAATTCCGTTCGGACCAAAATAACATAAAAACACATCCCAAACCACAATAGGAACTTAAGGAACTTCTTATTTCAATATTGGGCGTCGAAACGCTCCCGGGTCATCCAAAACCCATTCCGAACATACACACAAGTATGAAATCATCATACGAAGCTACCAGAACCGTCGAAATTCGATTCCGAAGTCGTTTACTAAAAATGTTGACCGAAGTCAAACTTGGCCCTAAAGGCCAACCTTAAGGAACCAAGTGTTCCTATAGCACTCTAAATACTTCCGCATCCTGGAACACCCGCCCCCGCAAGTTTTAAATCACAACAAGACACTATAAGAAGTTTCATTTAGGGGAACGAGGTCCGATAACGCAAAACGACCGGTCGGGTCGTTATATGTATGGACGTGAATCACTCTTGAGTTACAACTTTCTAATTGAGTTCTAGTCTACTAGTTATAGATGAGTGCACGAGGAAAATATGCCTTCTCAATATTCTTATTACTCAACTGATCCCATTTCTTCATTCTTATTCCTTCAAGCATTCAACTAAAATAAGTGACCTACATCATTAAGCTTGTAGCTTATATCACTGCCATAGGCTGCAAATTAGCTTAGTTTTCTCTGGCTTCCAGATATACTACTAAATTCAATGATTATAAAGATAAAGATGTGATTTTCAATAAGTGATTGGTCGTAAATGATGAGGAATATAGTATAGTCACCTATAGCCAGATATTCTAATTTTATAGCCTGCAACTTCACACCTTTTTTTACCAATATATACCAAAGAAAAAGTAAGAACAAATGTGTTTCTCTGGATGCACATTAGTCACACAACAACTTCTTGGCACTATTATAAGCAAGGGATAGTAACAAGTCTTTAATGAACCAAAGACAATATGGAAGCTTTTTCTTTTTCCTCTTCCCCTTCATCATTGCACATTGTTAGAATGTCACCTCTAAATTCAAATAATTCTTTTTTAGTTGAGACAGAGATCATCTCAACTCTAAAACTTATGAATGACATTGCAGACAGTCTTTGTGCAGCTCCTTTAAAGTTTGGTTCATATTCTGCTTTGTGACACTCCGTTTGAAGAAACCGCTCTTGCCCTACAATCATCATGTGTGTAGCATCAGATTTGATTTGGTTCCTAATTCTCTGTTTAAATAGTTTTCCTATACGATTTATGTTTTTGTGTGAACAAATGCAGGCTTCAATAAGGTTGTGTTAAGTGTCAAGAAATGAATTTTGTTTGATGATTTGCTTGATATAATGATTTTTCTTGCTTTCGCGTGTGATATGAACATTTGAGTCTGCTGAGTGTTTCTTGTCTTTTGGATATACAGGAGGAGTTTTTCCTTCAAATGACTCATTATAAGTAATATATTGTACCATTTCTACCCATCGATATTTCGGAATTTCAGCAGTTTTCTGCTCTTGTTGGAAGACATGGAATTTCAACAATTTTGAAATACTTATAAGCTTTTACATGTTTTTGATTTTCATGGTTTTGGGTTAATATTTGAGATTATGACCCCTCATGTGGCATTGTCTTCTATTTTAATCTTTTTGGACTTCTTGCAAGTTGCATCATCATTTGGGTACCTATACTGGGTGTTAGTGGGATTAGTGTGATTCTTGTTGTTGTTGGTGTTTGGTAGGTGTTTCGTTGGACTGTTGTAGTTTACTATTTTTTGACATATTTTAGATTATGTTGAATTATATCAAATCCATTTCTTGTTTTGAAACAAGTGGTTCTCTTGAAGAGTAATGGCTTTATTTATCCTCTTTTGTAGGTGGAGTAGATCAAGAAATGGAAAATGATGATGAAAGTGAAGAACTAGACCTTACTTGAGATAAATTTTGAATTGCTATAGATGAATGTTCTATAGGAATATTTTGTTATCAACATTATTTTTGAAACTTAATTACTCTCTTGACATGTATTAAACTTATGCATTTGGCGTAGATCATTTGCTTTATGGATATATTATTTGCTTGATGGATAATTTCTGTTGTTAATAGTTTATTTTATGGTTTATTTAAATTTTAGTGTTATTATAATTTATTATATATACAAATATTTGTTTATAACAGGTGCTATATTTTTTTTTAACTGAACTGTTGCAATAAGCCTACCAGAACCGTTGCAATAGGGAGAAAAACACGGTTCAATTATACAATATAAACCGTTGCAATAGGTCGTATAAACCATTCCAAGAAAAATAAAACTGTTACGATAGCTTAAAGAAAACGTTATTATATCCATTCATAACCGTAACAATAGCTTACACAAGTGTTTCAATAAATAATATATTTACAGTTAAGAACCGTTGCATACATACTATAGAAATGGTTTCAAACCGTTCAAGTTGGAAAAAATAATCGTTCCAACAGAGAAAGGGAAAACCATTGCGATAGGCGTATCTATAACCACAGTGATGCAACCCGTTGCAAGAACCGTTCCCATAGACCTACTGCCACAAGGGCTGATGGAATGATTTGTAAACCGTTCCAATATCTCTATGGCAACGGTTATATAGTTTGTTGGAACTGTTTTCCATGCATTACAGTAGGCCAATTTTTCAGTAGTGTGTCAGCATCCTTCTTCCTCATGAAGCGTTTGTCGGGAACCTGGTTCCTCTTGGCTGCTTTGTCAAAGTTTTTAATGTACTGATCTTGCTTTATGAGGGGCAATCTTTGATGAAGTGCCCTGGCTTGCCACATTTGTGAAAGAGGTCATAATTTCTTGGCTTGCTAGAACTTCCCCTTTTTGGAATGCCTCCATTCCTGCGAACCATCTTCTGGAATCTTCTTGTCAAGTAGGCCATGTTCCCGTTTTCACCGCTTGAGTCATTGTTGTCCGTCTTGAGGACCAGGTTATTTTACCTCTTGGGCTCTCTTCTTTCATTGTCCTTCTTCTTCTTCATTTCATAAGTTTTCAAGTTTCCAGCAAGTTCATCCATGGTCAGTGTCTGCAAGTCTGTAGCCTCTATAATGGCGTTAACTTTGCTTTCCCAAGAACTGGGCAGTACACTAAAATTTTTTCTGACAATCTTGTTTCTCGAAATACTTTCACCAAGAGAGTGAAGTGCATTGATAATGGAGGTGAATCGAGTATGCATATCTTGGATGGATTCATCATCTTTCACTTTGAAAAGCTCATATTCAGTTATGAGCATATCAATCTTGGGTTGCTTCACCTGAGTTGTTCCCTCGTGGGCTGTCTGAAGAGCCTGCCAGATCTCTTTTGCTGATTGACGTGCTGATATCCTGTTATATTCATCAGGACCAATGCAACAAACAAGGATTTTCTTGGCACGACAGTTCTTTTCTATGGCCTTTCTATCAGCGTCATTGAGTTGTTTCCTCATCTTGGAGATGGCTACACATGATTCACCAAGATTCTTGGTAGGGAAAAAGGTTCTGTCACTTATAACATCCCATAGATCACAATTATCAGCCATGATGAAGTCGTGCATACTCGTTTTCCACTATCCATAATATTGTTCATTGAACCTGGGTGGTCTGTAAGTAGACTGGCCTTCTTCAACGTTTGGAGGAGAAGCCATGAGGATCCTTTATATGTGTTAATCCGATAGAAAGAACCCACTCTGATATCAATTGATAGAATATAAGGGTCCACCAAATCTATAAAGA
Organism: Nicotiana knightiana; assembly: GCA_005239525.1. Classification (NCBI taxonomy): domain Eukaryota; kingdom Viridiplantae; phylum Streptophyta; class Magnoliopsida; order Solanales; family Solanaceae; genus Nicotiana; species Nicotiana knightiana. The sequence continues at coordinate 39,074 of ML414263.1, read as the reverse complement.
ACCAGGTTCTCTATCAAATTCAACAGTACACACACACACACGCACGACAGTAAATAAATGACAAGAGGAATTTTACATGGAAAATTCCCAGCTCAACGGGATTAAAAACTATGACCTACCCTTGTAGGATTTCAAATTCACTACTGAGCAACTTGTAGATTACAACCTATGCAAACCTAGGAATTAAACTCTTAATCCCTAACTAACTCTTAATACTCTATTACAAGCCACTTTGTAATAACTCTATTACAAAGACTTTGCAACTTGACTAACTCTAGCCAAGACTTAAACACACAGGTTTAAGGTTTACAAGGGTTTCCTAAGTAATGCTTCTTAAAGAATCGAGATAGGAATTTCAATTTAAGAACTATTACAAATCTACAACTCAACTAAGGACATACAATAACTCTATGTTATAACTGGTCCGTAGTTGTTTTGTTCTTTGTTCTTGAACTTGCTTGCTGAATGGTCATATGAGTGAGCTTGAGTGAAATCTCTAAGTGTTCAAGTGAATATATTTTACCTCCCTTGATTGTATATATACATGTGTAACATCACTTTCCATGATGTAAGCAAGGTAGCTAAAAATTCTTCCCTGGAAAGTTGACTGCATCATTGTTCCTGCACTGTAGCGTGTGCATGCAACAACTTTCCAGCTGGAGAGTTGACTTCGTTCAGTCTCCTCGGGAACTAGTAGGGACCTGTTCCCTTAGATGTTCCTTCCACTCTGAAGAGTTGAATCATATCCCACGTTGAATCCAAACCTGGAGCCTTGTGATCTTAAGGTCTTGTAAATATGTAACAAGTTCCTTATCTGGTTCTTGGATAGTCAATTTGTTAGATCATCAAAACATAAAGCGAAGTACTTATGAACAAAGTACTTGTAACCTATTAAGGTCAATAAATAAATTATGGGAATCATAAATAGGCATGAACTAAAACAATAACAATAGAATAAGAAAAAGTAAATAATTATTCTAAAATATAATACCAATATAAAATCTCCAGCTATCACATGCCAAGACTTTAACACAAAACAACCACCAAGTAATTTTAATGCCCCAGATCATGAAGGAAATATCAAGTATAATCGTACTCCCAGCAATATCACGCACGATTTATACTAAGGTCGTACGGCCATATCAAAAATAGAATGTACATTGCCGAGGGTCGACCAGCGGGAACCATAGATGCATCTAAATACTGCTGAGGCATTCGGACCATTCCAAAAGAATAAAAAAATTGACAAACTTTGAGCAACAACTGCTACATAGGAATAGTACTCAAAGAAGGCATAATTTCCGCTAACAATCAAGTATTCTGCCAAAACTCAAAGTAATGAAGCTCAGTCTCTTAAAATCCTTTATCTAATTTCAATTATAAATTCAAGTAATTAAACTAACAAGTTGGATGTAAAAAATACAAGTAATGCATGGTAAAGCCCTAAGTTTACCCGGATATAAGCATGTTATTAACTATGTACAGACTCTCGTTTCCAAGTCCACTTTCCAACAACTACGGGGATAATTCCTCTTACAAGGTTAGACAAGAGACTTACCTCGTTTCCAAGTCCACTTTTCGGTCGATAAATCACAATAAAAGCCTCAAGTCAGTGCTAGGCAATCTGAAACTTGCCAAAGGTTATACACACTAATCAATATATGCTCAAAAGTTCCCAATTTAACTATTATAGTGATTTCCAACCCAATTTGAAAGATCCCTAAAATCTACTCCCGAGCCAATGTGCCCGGATTCAAAAAATTTGGTATATAAATGTTACACATAACCTCAAGAACACAAATATATAATTTCTAGTCAATTCCATAATCATTTTCGTAGTCTAATCCTATTTTAACCAAAACCTATGTTTTTCAGCAAAATCCTAAAATTTCAAAATTTTACGTGTGAAATTTTACCCATAATCTATGTATTAAACTCACATTATGTAAAGATAACTTACCTCAATGTTCTTGATGAAAAAGCCTCTCCAAAGTGCTCTGAAATGAGCCTCAAATTGACAGAAATGAACAAAATAAGCCAAAATCCCGTTTAATCAATTCTACTGCCCAAAGATCCTTCTTCGCAATCACAAAAATGCCTACGCGATCGTGAAGGTAAAACTGCCAAGGCCCTGAAAAACATTCTTCGTGCTGGGTCGGTTGGTTCGGGTTCGGAGTGGTCGTGGTAAGAACTGAGACACTTAGCCTCTTAAATTAGCTTAATAGTTAAAAAAGTCAACTGGGAGTTGACTTATTGGTGAACGACCTCAGAATGTGGATTTTATGGCTCGGATAACTTCATTAGGTGATTTGGGACTTAGGAGTGTGTTCAGAATGAAGTTTTGATGTCCGGAGTAGAATTAGGCTTGAATTGGCGAAAGTTAGTTTTTGGCGATTCCCGGTCGGCAGTGGAAAATAGGCTATCGGGTCGGAATGGAATTCGGGGAGTTGGATCAGGTTTGTAATGTCACTTTGGATATGTGTGCAGATTTTCAGGTCATTCGGACGTGTTTTTGTTGGTTTCGGCATAATTGGCGGAATTTAGAAGTTTCAAAGTTCCTAGGCTTGAATTTGATGTAATTTTGGTGTTTTTGCATTGTTTTTGGTGTTTCGAGGGCTCGACTAAGTTTGATGATGTTATGGGATATGTTGGTAGGTTTGGTTGAGGTCCCGGGAGCCTCGGATGTATTTCAGATGCTCAAACGGGCACTTTTGGTCTTTGGGAGATTGTTGGTTTTCTGGTGTTTTAGCAGTAGTGGTTTCTTCACTGCGATCGCGTGAGTTAACCCGCGATCGCGTAGAGTAAGGATTGAGGCAAGCAGATTTATTCTATGCGATCGCGTAATAAGGTTTTCGATCGCATAGGTTGGGCAGACTTGAGCAGTGCGGTCGCGTGGTACCTTGTGCGATCGCGTAGAAGAAAAAGGGGGCGCGTGAGTTTGTTGCAATTGTTCTTTGAGACCGGGTGAATGGGTACGCAATCACATAGGTCAGAGAGTCGAAGCTTCACGATCGCGTGGGGAATGGTGCAATTGCAATGAGTAAAATTTTGAGGCAGTAAGTTTGTTCTTCGCGATCGCGAGGGTGGTCCCGCGATCACAGTGAGTTAATATTTAGTAGGCAGAATGTTTTAAAAGGTCATTTTTGCGAATTTAGTCTATTTTTCCTCCATTGTTGAGCAGGTTTGGAGCTCTTTGAGAGGGATTGAAGAGGAAATCGAAGGGAATCACTTGGAGGTAAGATTTCCGACTTCATAACTCGATTCTATGTCATTTTCTAAGTAATTAAACCGGAAATTTGTTGGATTTAAACCCGAAATTAGGGAGGTTAGGTGCATGAGAATTGGATATTTCCTTTAATCAATTGAGTGGGAAATTGTGGTCCGATTTTGGTGGTCTTGGTATGTATAGAATCGTGGGAGGATGAGAATTCTTGTGATGTAAATTGTATAGAACTCCGAGATGTGGGCCCGGGGATAGGGTTTGGCCAATCTCGTGAATTGTGCCTAAAATTGATAGTTTTTGATTGAGCCTTGTTCATTTAGCGTATATTGATGATGTTAATCTAGTTTTGGTTAGATACGGAGCAATCGGGAGCCAATTCGAGGGGCAAGAAAATCGCGGATCAGTATTTTGGCCCGGGTGGAGGTAAGTAATGGCTATAAATCTTGTCCTGAGGGGGTTTCTCACTGTTTTTAGAATGGTGCACATGTCGGATGACGAGTATGTGGCGTGCACTGATTTTTGGATTGGACTAGGTCCTCTCCGCGGCGATTATTGAGTTGCGTATTTTATTCTAAATTATATGTTAAATTGTATTCTAAAACTATTGCTGTATTTGGGCTATAAGCCATGTTTGGGACCTCGTGTCGACTTGTTTAGACCTCTTGGGGCTTTTTACTGCTATTTTTCTCACTGTGTTGACTTATGATTTACACTCAGTCATGTTGTGTTTAACTGATTTCGAAACTCAACCTTATTTACACTATTTTGAGATATAAAATGATGTTTTGGGTCGAGTACCCCATTTTACTGATACGCCCGAGGAGCGTTTTTAGAGTTTCTGACAGAGTGAGGCCGAGGGCCTGATTGTGAGGATATGATACGCCACGAAGTGTCTTGATATTAGCGCTTGGGCTGAAGGAGCCCCTCCGGAGTCTGTACACACCCTAGTGAGCTCAGGTACCTACTGAGTGCGAGTGCCGAGTGACGAGTGATTTGGAGGCATGAGTGACAGTGAGGTTGCCCTAGGGGCTTATACTGAGTGACTGTGAGGTATGCTGAGTGATGTTCTGCCCGAGGGGCGATTTATGATTTATGTTTTGGTCCGAGGGGCTACTTATGACTTATTTCATTTTACACTAAATTCTTCAGGTATTTTTATTTCTGAAATTGTTGGAAAACACATTTTTCAAAGGATTTTTACTAAAGTTGGCTTTTAAGGCGTGTTGATTTCATATATATATATATGTGTGTGTGTGTGTGTGTGTGTGTATACTGTTGGAAAGAAAGGTTGTGCATATTGTGAACTGATGATTTGATTTTATGTGTTTCTTACTGCTTAGACTGATTTACTTCCATTACTAATGAGTTGGCGTACTCACATTACTCCCGGCACCCCTATGTGCAGATACAGGTGCTGATACCGAGATTTAGCCATCTATTTCCATGGGGAGCCGGAGTTGAGATATAGAGGTAGCTGTTCAGCATCCACAACATCTTTGTTTTCCCTTTCTTATTTTGTACCTAGTACTTTGTTCCGAGGTTTTGTGTTATAGTAGTAGACTTTTTGGTATATTCCTTAGATCCTCATGACATGTTGATTCCGGATCTTGGGGATGGTTTTTGGACTGTTTAACTGTTTATTTTGCTTAATATCTTTAGTAATTTTATATACTTTCTGCGAAATGTTGAAAATGAGTTGGGATTTTGAAAGAAACTGTAAATATGTGAGTGTTGGCTAGCCTAGTTCCACGATAGGCGCCATCACGACCAGTTTAGGATTTGGGGTCGTGACAAATATGGGGGTTGCTATTTTGGCCTATGCAAACGCAGGTTGGAGATGCGATTGCAAAGAGAAAATTAAGGAGGCAGCAAGTTTGGCCTATGCGATCGCGAAGTCTTTCATGCGATCGCATAGAGGGGTCAGAACTGCGCAAGGCAGTATTTAAAAACGGGTTTTGATAATTTCTTCTCATTTTTCTCTTGTTTGAGCTATTTTTGGAGAACTTGAAGAGGGGATTTTCGTCATCTATGTCAAGGTAAGTTGTTTCTACTCATTTCAATTTAAATACAAGGTTTGTACATGGATTTAAACATGAAAATTTATGGAAAAGTTGGGAATTTTGAAGAAAAACCTAGAATTTGCATTCTTGGATTTTGACCAAGAATTTGAGCATGAAATTAAGAGTAAATTATATATTGGAGTTAGTAAAGTCATGGGTAATATTTATCTTCGAAAATAATTTAGGAATCCGGGCCCGTGGGCCCGTGGGCAATATTGTCAACTTTCCGAGCAGAGTTGGGAATTTATATAAATTAAATTGTTATAAGTATTTAGAGTATATTTTCATTGGTTTACCCGTTATTTGGTTAGTTTTTGGGCGTTGTGCATCAATTTGAGTCGTCGTAAGGGCTTGGAGGCCGGTTATGAATCTTCGGAGCGAGGTAAGTCTCCTTTCTAACCTTGTGAAGGGGAATTGTCCCCATAGGTGAAATAATTGAATATGTGCTACTATCTGTGGGGCTACGTATGCACGAGGTGACGAGAGTCCCTGCGTAACTACTATTATGCTTGTGTCTGGGAAGGCTAGGACCCACTAGCATGCTTTACTTGTTGTATTTGTAGTTTTGCTAATGAAATTAGACTGTTAATATTATCGAATTAGTAACTGAATACCTAAGAAGGTTGAATTTTATTTTCCTTAATCATCCAGAAAGAGAATTGATTTTTCTTGGGATAATTGTTTTCCTGATAAAGCATGTTTTATTTGTCGTACTTGTAGCCTTAGTGATACATTTATAATATTTAAAACCTTATCGAACTTGGCAAATGAATTTCCAGAAAATATTTAAATACTATCTTCGAGTCCATTAAAAGAGAATTTTATCACCTTCGTGAGTAACTATTTTCCAAATAAAATGTGAATTTAATGTGTGAATATGTGTATCTATGAGTACCTGAATCGCATGTATGATTCGCGAACAAGGTAACTCTATTATTGTATATGACAGTGTCACATGATCGATTCGCGAGTGGGGTAATAGATGCATCTATGGTTCGAGCCGTTCGACCCTTCGGCAGTGCACATTTTATTATAGTTGGTTCCCGCCGTTCGACCCTCGGCATTGCTTGCGCATGATATTTGCTGCGTACTTTCTATGATTTTTACCTGATTACTGGCCTGGGAATTTTAAATTGTCAACTGAAATGACGAGGATTTAAGAATATTAAATGTGAAAGAAGTTGCTATTTCCTGTCGCTACTTGTTAAATTACCTATGATATCCATGCTTAGTGTCACCCTTGATTTTATCAAACTGCCCTCTAGCAAGTGTCAAATTCGACCTCTCATCACTACCTCTTCGAGGTTAGGCGGGATACTTACTGACTACACGTTGATTTCGTACTCATGCTACACTTGCTGTGCATTTTTATTGCACATGTACATTCATAGCTAGTGGCCCTGCTTGACGCAGTGGTGTGGCTAACTTGGAGACTTAGACGAGCTGCACCATCCCGAGACGATCTGCAGCCGACAGAGTCTCCCTCAGATGTATTGTATTGTACTTTATATTCCTTGTCCAGTTCGTACTCCGGACATACATTGTATTACATGTATACTTCTTTCTTAGAAATTTGCTCATGCACTTGTGACTCCGGGTTCTGGGATGAGTTTGGGGATGTATTTTATTTAAATGGATTGTTAAACCATCGTTACATACTTAACGGGTTTTATTCACTTATTATGTAATGAAATGAAAGGTAATAAAGATTTCAAATGCTAAAATAGGAATTTAATTTAACTATTTTGTGTGGGCTTGCCCGACATTGGTGTCCGGCGCCATCACGACCTTAATGGATTTCAGGTCGTCACATTAACAATTTGACCCCCGGGCCCTCTCCCTTTATACGCGAAACGCGAACCTTCCCACATGAAGGCGAAGGCCAAATGTTCTAATCCTTCGAGAATGCGGTCGTTAGAACGTAAATGCGAAGATCAAAATGCCTAGAGTGAGGTTTGAGTTTGATATGGGTTGAAGGAAGTTGTTATTATTCGTGAGGCAATTGAAGATGATTAAAAGAAGATAGATTGATTAGCCATGGTTGAACTGGCACATTTGTGGCAGTGATCGGTTCCTTTGATGTGATTTTGTTATGCATGTGGTTTGTGCCGGTGTGTGCGGGGCTTGTTGTCCGTCGTAACGGATCTCATGTGGGAGAATTTGAGTGCTATGGCCTATCAGGTGCAGGCGGACCCCGGAAGGGTTATGGTGGTATAGACTACTACTTAAGGATTTGCATGATTGGGTGATAATGAGAATTCACTCGTGTGTTGAGATGGTACTGTTGAATTGAGTCAAGTAAAAAGTTTCTATATGATGAAGTGTTCACCCTATTCGTGGTTCTTCAGTGAAGGTAAGTTCTCGGGTTATTAACATCATTTCTATGCTATTTTGTTTGGATTAGGCTTGTAAATTGGAGGATTAAAGTAGGAAAAGGTTGGGAAGAATGGGTGGAGAATTGGAATTTTATTTTGAGGATTTGGGTAGGCTATTGTGGTCCGATTGTGATGATTTTGGTATGTGTAGAATCATGGGAGGACAAGGTTTCTAGTGATGTAAAATTTATCGAATTCTGAGACGTGGGCCGGGGCTCGGGTTTGGCCGAATTTCGAGATTCTTGTATAATTTGATAGTTTTCGATTGGGTTGTGTTCCTTTAGTATATATTAATGATATTAAACTGGTTTTGGATAGATTCGGAGCAATCGGGAGCCAAATCGAGGGGCAAGAACATAGAGGACTAGTGTTGTGGCCCGGTAGATGTAAGTAATGGTTATAAATCTTGTCCTGAGGGTATGGAACTCTAGACTACATATTTCTCACTGATTTTAGAATGGCGCACATGTCGGATGACGAGTATGTGACGCGTACTGAATTTTGGGTCGAGTACCCTATTTTACTGATTTGCCCGAGGGGCCTTTTGAGTGGTTCTGCTGAGTGAGGCCGAGGGACTGATTGTGAGGATATGATACGCCACGAGGTGGCTTGATATTAGCGCTTGGGCTGAAGGAGCCCCTCCGGAGTCTGCACACACCCCCAGTGAGCGCATAGAGTGCCGAGTGACGAGTGATTGGGAGGCATGAGTGACTGTGAGGTGCTGCGTGACTGTGAGGTGCTGAGTGACTGTTTATGAGTGACTGTGAGGCATGCCCGAGGGTATGATTATGATACATATTTTTCCCGAGGGGCTACTTATGATTTTACTACTTTCACTCTGAGCTTATGAAATATATTTTTCCCGAGGGGCCTCTATATGATTCATTTCATTTTCATACTAAATCATTCGGTTTGAAGTTGTTAAAAATATGCATTCTTCAAAGGACTTTTCTGAAGTTGGTTTTAAGGCATGATGATTCCATATATCTATGTTTACACTATTGGAAAGTAAGGCTGTGTATATTGTGATTTGATGATATTGATTTTATGTGTTTCCTTGCCGCTTAGACTTGATTTATTTTCATTACTACTGAGTTGGCGTACTCACATTACTCCCTGCACCTCTGTGTGTAGATTCAGGTACATATACCGAGCATTAGCCATTTATTTCCGTACGGAGCCGGATTACGGGATATAAAGGTAGATGTTCAGCGTCCGCAGCATCTTTGTTTTCCCTTCTTGTTGTATCTAGCTATTTATTCGGAGGTTTTGTATTATAATATTATACCTTTGGCTTATTTCCTTAGATGCTCATGACATGTTGGCTCCGGGTTTAGGGGTTAGTGGCACTGCATATTGGCCTACTTTATTTAGTAAACTCTGTATATTTTATGAAATGCTTGGAATTTGATTGGGATTTTGAAAGAAATTGTGAACATGTGGTCATTGGCTAACCTAGTTCCACTATAGGCGCCATCACGACCGGTTTAGGATTTGGGGTCGTGAAACCTAGTTCCCCAATTCCTTCTCTGCGAACGCGTACCACGTCCGCATTCACGAAGAAGAAAACCAGAACCAGCATAACAACAATTTCAGACTTGGCTCCGGGTGGTCCGAAACAAACCTGAGCCATCCGAGACCCCGTTCAAATGCACCAACAAGTCCATACACATGATACGGACCTGCTCAAACCCTCGAAATAGGTAAAACAACATTGAATCTAAGAATCGCACCCCAAAAAAAAATTGATCAACTCATGAACTTTAAACTTCTTAAACTAGCTCCGAACGCGTCGAATCATACTCATACAACTCGGAATGACGTTAAATTTTGCGTACTAATCATAAATTACTATTCGGACCTATTCCTAGGCTCGGAGTTTCGAACGGAGCTCGATAATACCAGTGTCTACTTCAAACCAAATTTAAAGAACTTGAAAACCTTCAATGCGCCAACTTTCAATATTAAGCACTGAAACGGTCCCGGATCACCCGAAACTCGATCCGAACATATGCTCAAGTCCACCATTATCATACGAACCTAACCATTAAATTCTGATTTCAAGGTCGTTTACTAAAAATGTTGATTCAAGTCAAATTTGGCGATCTTAGGCCACTATTAAGGAACTATGTGTTTCGATTTTAACCTGAACCCTGTCGAATCTGAACCAACCATCGAAGTCATAAAATAGTAAAAGCACATACAATGAGTCTTAATTAGGGGAATGGGAATCTAGAAAATAACATGATCGGTCGGGTTGTTACATATTGTTGTTGCCTTCAACTAACGGTATTCACACAAATCAAGTATTTACTCTTCGAAATACTCCATACGTTTTAATTTAGATGAAACACTTTCCTTAATAGTCCATTTTAAAAAGAATTACACATTTTTAAGATCACATCTTTCAAAATTCTTCTTTTTTTCCTTAAATATCATGACTAGTAAAACTACATCATCTAAATTGAAATGGAGGTAGTAGCAATTAGGGAAAGAAGGTGCTCTTAAAGGATTCAAGCTGCTTAACTAAAGAACCTATTCTAGAAGATGAAGTTGTCTAGTTCTTTAGTTATTAGGTTGAGTCTACTATTCTTGAATTGTAACCCATTTTCTTTTGAGACTGTAATCATAGGTTAGCACAAAAACATTAAATTTTTTGTTCACATTTTAGACTAGAGTTAGTTTAGAAAGCGGTCACTACAATTGAATTGATTGATAGGTTACTAGAGTTAGTCTCCCTGTTATTGAGTTGTAACCTAAAATTGCTCTTTGAAGTTAGTGAAGTTTTAAGGCAAACCCTACGAGGGTAGGTCGTGATTTTTGCTCGCATGATCAAGGAGCTTTTTCATGTCAAAATCGTCATGTTTTTTATTTTCCACACTTTAGTAGATATTTTGGTGTTTGTTTTGGGTACATCAAAGAACCTGGTTCTTTGATTTAAAAAAATTAGGTAAGACATAATTCATCTCTCCCTCCCTTGTGTTACAGTGAAACCTAAGAATAAAACTTTGTATCAGAGCAATTTCTTTCATCTAAAGCTAACACCTTGAAAGGCTCCAAGATGACTGCACCACCAGACGCTCAAGCAGGACAATAAACTATTAGGCCACCATTGTTCAACGGAAAATACTATGGATGGTGAAAAGAAAAGATGTGCAACCTTTTGGAAGGAGAAGACTTTGAACTTAGGACATCGTTGAAAAGTCCCTAAGATTCCTATGATGACTGATGACAAAGGACACCCTACTGGACGAAAGCCACGAGACAATTACTCTGAATAATATGTCAAGCATGTTCAAAAGAATACAAAAGAAAAAAATATCTTAATATGTGGCATTAGAACATATAAGTATAATAGGATCTCAGTATGCAGGGACCCAAAGTCAATATAGTATGCCTTGCAGTGTGCACATGAAGGTACATCTTAAGTCAAACAGTTAATGATCGACATGCTTACTAGGAAGTATGAACAATTCAAGATGTAAGAGGGAGAAACTATCTTAGAAATGCATACAAGGTACATCGATCATAAATGTGTTAATGTTTCTTGGGTAAATTATTCCTTGAAATAAGATTGTGAGAAAAATCTTGAGTATAGTGCCACCTTCTTGGGATATCAAGTTCAATGCAATAACGGAGGCAAAAAATCTAAAAAAATGTCCCTTGATGACCTCAGTGAACCTGGAGACCTACGAGCTAAAACTACATCAAGATCGTCTAGATCGTCAGACGATTGAGCCTCATAAGACCAAGAACCTGATTCTTAAAATCACTCAAAAGCAAGACATTGAAGAGGATGACATGGCACTACTTCCTCGGCATTTCAAGCAAGCAATCAGACAAGGTGGATTTTTAAGTAAGGGTAGTTAATCCAAACCAAAACCTCTAAAAAATAATAATGCGGATGAATGATACAAATGTGGTAAGAACGATCACTTTATTAAGGATTGTCCACTATGAGAAATTGAATGAAAAAAATAACCCAGATAAGGTGAGACAACAAAAAAGGGAACGGGTTCCTAGAAACAAGTTGACCAATAATGTTGTGGATAAAATTATAAAAGGGTTGTGGCTGCAATACAAACTTCTTCAACTAATGAGTTTGATATTGATGAAGAAAGTGATGAAGAAAATGTAGTCCTTGATGGCCAAGGATGATAAGGATTTAGAACATAAATATTTTCTTACTTTGATGGGTAATTCATAATTTGATGTTGATAATAAAGACGAACCTGAGGTAAGATTTTACGACATTAAAGACAAAGTTTATACTTACTCTAACAAGAAACTAATCTCCTTCCATTATTTCTTGATTGATTTATATAAAGATCTCTTGTGAAAGGGATCAACTCATGAATAATTATGCATCACTTAGGTTTGAAAATAAAGACCTAGAAGTAAGTAAGAAGAACCTGAAACTTTTTATTACTAATATAAAGGACCAAGTTCATACACTAGGTGATGAAAAGGAAGCTTTAGAAACTGAAAACAATAAACTTCTTAATGCTCACATGAAAGGAAAAGATCTAGCCGCTGACCTTCAGAAAAAGCTAGAGAGTAAACTAAAAAGGGTTAAAACTGATTTCTCTATTGAATGTGAAAAGGCTAGAGTACTTTAGGATAACTTAAAGAAGACTAAGTATAAATTGAAAAGAAATTTCAAATGGACTAGGTCTTCAAAAATAATGCCTAGTTTGCATGAAAACCACAATGGAAATAAGAAAAGATAGTGACACAAAAAACTAGAATCCCATAAAATCCACAAAGTACGTATATTGAAATTTTTGATAATCGCTTGTGCATGCACTGTGGTAACAATAAACCCTTCAAAGATACATGCACGACTAGTATTAAAGCCAACAAGAGAAATATTGCATATATTGAGAAAAGAAAAATAAATAAACCCGGTTCTTCACTGAAAAGTGCAAGAGTTCAAGGTTGGGCTGAAAAGAATATGATTCATCATTTTACTGAAAGAAAGGGACCCAAGCTAGTCTGGGTTCCTAAGTGAGGAGAAACAAAAATTTATGGTATATTGATAGTGTTTTCTCCCGCCACATGGTTGAAAAAAGAAAAAAAATTCTCTCACTGAAAGCCTACCTAGAAGGCAATATGGGCTTCGTAAGTGGTAAAAAAGGAGATGTGATTGGCATAGGTAAATTTGGTAATTCCCACTTTCATGCTATTAACAATGTATACTATGTTAAAAATCTTAAGAAAAACTTGTTGATTGTTTCCTAAATGTGTGATAAGAAAATTTAGGTTCTTTTCACTTCGCGTAATTATACGGTCATAAATGAAATGTTTGAAACATGGTTCTTAAGGAAAAAAGGAACAAAAGTGTTTATAAAGCTAATATTATGTCTTCACCCAAGAATGAATTGTCACATCTTAATGCACTCGAAAATGATTTACTTTTTGGCATAAAAGGCTACGACATGCTAGCTTCTCTCTGTTGAATAAACTGATTACCAAGGACCTGGTTCTTGGTCAGGCATAAATTTAGGAAAGATAAGGTATGTGATGTTTGTGCTAGGGATAAATATGTCAGGTCATCCTTCAAATCAAAGAGGACGGTAAATACTTTTCGACCTCTAGAATTGCTTCACATGCATTTATGTGGACTATGATTGTTCAAAGTTGAGGTGAAAAAAGATATGTGTTCGTAATTATTGATGACTATTCTAGGTTCACTTTAACCTTATTTTTTTCTACTAAAGATGAAACATATGATATGTTTATGACTTCTATTAAAAAACAACACAGAGAAATAAATAATCATGCAGCTAGCATTAGATCTGATCATGGTACTGAATTTAAAAATACTAATTTTCTTGAATACTCTATGAGACATGGAATTTATCATAACTTTTCTGTACCTAGGAACCCACGGCAAAGTGGTATTATTGAAAAGGAAAATAGGACTTTAGAAGGCATGGAATGAACTATGTTGATTGCTAGTCTCCTTAAAATATTATGTGTTAAAGTTGTGAAACACTACATGTTACATAATTAAAAGGCATGATTAGGCCGATAAATGAAAAGACCCCCTATGAATTGCTAAGGGTCGAAAACCTAATATATAAGGGCATTTGGTAGCAAGTTAGTTGTGCATAACTGTAACGACCCAACCGGTCATTTTGAGCTCTCGCACGTCCTTCAGTGGTTTGAAGTCATGAGAAGCTTCGTTTCAGGTATTATGACCCGAGGGCGTGGTCGGAATTGAACTTTTAGGAAGTTTAGAATTTATTTGGAAAGAAAATTCTCATTTCAGAAGCCTTAAGTTGGAAGAATCGGCTAAGATTGGAATTTTCAGTAAACGACCTCTGAATTAGGATTTGAAGGTTCCTGCAGGTTCATATGATGATTTCGGACTTGGGTGTATGTCCAGACCAGGTTTTGGATAACTCGGGAGCGTTTCGGCATATATTATGGAAGTTAGAATTTTAGAAGAATTTCATAAATTCGGGCTTGAAGTGCATTTCAGTGTTGTTGATATCCGTTTGAGACTCTGAGTCTGGGAATAGCTTCGTATGGTGATTCTGGAGTTGGGAGCGCGATCGGAAGTGAAATTGGATGTCCGTAGGTCATTTTGAAGTCATTTGGCTAAAGATAGAAATTTGAAGGTTTTTGAGAAATCCGACCGGAAGTGAAAGTTTTGATATCAAGGTCGGAAAGCGATTCTGAAAGTTCGAGTAGGTCCGAATGTCGAATATGACTTGTGCGCAAAATTTGGGATCAATCGGGCGTGATTTGATAGGTTTCGGCATCGGATGTAGAAGTTGGAAACTCTAAGTTCGTAAAGTTGGGATTTGAGTGTGATTCGTGGTTTCAATATCGTTTGATGTGATTTGAGTCCTCGAGCAAGTCCGCATTATGTTTTGGAACAGGTTGGTATGATTGGACAGGGTCCCGGGGGCCTCGGGTGGATTCCGGATGGTTAACGGATCAAGTTAAGGGTTGAAGAAGGTTGGAATTGCTGTCATCTGGTGTGATCCACACTTGCAAGGATTTGGCCGCAGGTGCGGCTAAGGACACCGCATGTGATATTTTGGGCTGGATCCAAGGAGGCCGCAGTACGGAAGATTTGGGCGCACCTGCGGAAGCGCAAGTGCAATAAGGGGGCCGCAGGTGCGGAAATCGGCCTAGGCAGAATGTTTTAAAACAAGGATTTTGGTTCATTTGTCTTCATTTCTTATTGGGATTAGGAGATTTTGGGAGGCTTCAAAGAGAGGATTTCCTTCATGCAATGTCAAGGTAAGTAACTCCTTCATGCCTCTAAGTTAAATACAAGATTATATGCATGGATTATGCATGGAAATTGGTTGGAATTTGGGAAATATTGAAGAAACCTAGAAAATAGAAAATTGTATTTTTAGCCAAGAATTGAGGATGAATATTTGAGTAAATTGTATATTTGAGTTAGTAAGGCTATGGGTAGAATATATCTTTGAGAAATTTCGGATTCCGGGCATGTGGGGCCGAGGGCATTTTGGTCATTTCACTAAGCGGGGTTGGGAAATTATATAATTTGGAATTGTTGCAAATATTAGAGTATATTTTCATTGGGTTGTCATTGTTTGGATAGTTTTGGGGCGTTGTACATCCGTTTGGAGTCATCGGAAGGGCTTGGAGGTCGGTTATGGAATCTTGGAGCGAGGTAAGTCTCCTTTCTAACTTTTTGAGTGGGAATTGTCCCCCTAGATGAATTAATTAAGTATATGCTATTATCTTCGGGGGCTACGTACGCACGAGGTGATGGGAGTCCGTGCGTAGCTACTATTATGCCATGTCCGGGTAGTCTAGGACCCACTAGCATGCCTTATGAGTTGTACTTGTAATCCTGCCTGTAATATTAAACTGCTAATATAATCAAAATCGTAATTGAATATCTAAAGAAGACTAGAGTCCATTTTAATCATCTAGAAAGATAATTGATTTCCTCTGTGGATAGTTGTACACCTAGTTGGGTTATATTATGGAATATCATTAAACTTGGCAAATGAGTTTCAAAACAAATATTTAAAAACTGTATTTCATGTTCCTTTAAGAAGGATTTTTACCACTTCCTTGAGAAAAACTGCTTTCTTGATAAAATACGGATTTATTATATGGATATGTGTAACTTTGGGTGCCTGAGTCGCATGTATGATTCGCGATCATGATGATCATGTATTTGTGTGTATTCATATGAGCACCTGAGTCGCAGGTATGATTCGCGAGTAGGCTAGCCTTATTATATTTAATCGCGTCGCATGATCGATTCACGAGCGAGGCAGATATATGCATCTATGGTTCGAGCAGTTCGACCCTTTGACGGTGCACAATTTATTATTGGTTGTCCGCGTCGTTCGACCCTCGGCATTGCTTGCGCATAATATTTACAGCGTAGTTGCTATGATTTTGCCTGATTACTGGCCTGAAATATTAAGTTGTCAATTGAAATGACAGAGACTAAAGTTATTAAAAATATTTTGGAAGAGTTTGTTCCTTCAAGTCGATTAATTGTTATTTGATTAAATCACCCATGTTGATTAATTGTTATTAATATGCCGAAGATATAAAGTGCTAAACGTGAACGGAGTTGAAAATATTTAATCCTGATTTTAATAAATTGCCTATGATAATCATGCTTAGTGTCATACTTAAATATTCTAAATTGACCTTTAGTAAGTGTCTAATTTGACCTCTCGTCACTACCTCTATGAGGTTAGGCGGACGACTTACTGAGTACACGTTATTTTTGTACTCATGCTACACTTGTTGTGCATTTTATTGCACATGTACTTTCATAGCAAATGTGGAGGATTCGGAGACTTAGGCGAGATGCATCATCCGGAGGCAATCCGTAGCTGACGGAGTCTCACTCGTACTGTATTTATTTTTCATTTTAAATTTTCTTGTCCAATTTGTATTTCGGACAGGCTTTGTAATGATTGTATATATTCTTAGAAATTGCTCATGTACTTGTGACACCAGGTCATGGGGTAGGTTGGGGTATATATGCTAAAGTGTAGTATTCAAACTATTGTTTTTAAATTAACAAGATTTTCTTGGTTAATATGTAATAAAGTGAAAGGAAATGTTTCTTCATAAGTGTTAAAACAGGAAATTTATTTCAATTAATTAATGGTTGGCTTGCCTGACCATGATGTCCGGCGCCATCACAATCGTATGGATTTTGGGTCGTGACAACATGGTATCAGAGCGCTAGGTTCCCGTAGGTCTCACGAGTCATGAGCACGTCTAGTAGAGTCTTGCGGATCGGTACGGAGACGTCTGTACTTATCTTCGAGAGGCTACAGGGCTTTTAGGAGTACTTCCCTTCTTGATTCCTCATCGTGCGATTCGATTCCCTTGAGTCTTATGCCTAAGTTTATCCTTACTCAATCTTACGCGTCGTGAAGCGCTTGCTATGAATCAGGAATTTGAGGAATTGAAATGGTGCTACAGATGCAATTCGAGATGTTTCCCTGTTTAGTTGGTAGGGGGCTGTTGTTATGGCCCTGCAGAAGGATAATATGTTGTTTCAGCTCAGTAGTTGTGTTTCTGGGAGCCTTAAGGCTATGCTCAGGTAGTGATGATGCTTGCGATTGGTTATCGTGTGATGTCAATATGATGATAGAATGCTTGCCCGTTTGTTGGGGATGATGAATGGTTTGACGGGAGGCCTTCTCAGAGTGTGATTTTGAGATTTCGGTATTCTAGTGCCGGCAGAGGAAAGGCATTTGGGTTATTAATGGTCCAGTTGGGGTTGATAAAGTAGTAAGACTTGGTGTCTTCAAGTGAGATGGGATATGCACCTGTGACATGTAGTCGTCTTCATTGATCGAGTGGAATGTGTTAAGTTTGGCGGTGCTATGGTTTCTGCGGTTACGTGGGGTCAGAGTATTGAGAAGAAGTATTGAAGAATGCGGTTGGCAGATATCGTGAGGTGCAGTGGTTCAGTACCGGATAAGTGTTGATAAAGAAGGCAGCTAGAGAAAGATGATCTCCGGAAAGCTTGAAGTCGTGGTGATCTGCTGGTTTAAGAGCTACAGAGAATGATCCTGAAGTGAGGTTAGGCGGTGGTTCAGTTTCTAGGAGGCCAAGTAATAAGCGGAAGTCGAGCAGTCACAAAGTGGGGGAGCAGCAGCATAGCTTGGAATTTGAAGATATTGTCGCGCGTTTAATGGATGTCCATGAGGAGCGGACGGACTAGTAAGTTGGTAAATGAAGCAGGGTGTAGGATGGGGTATTGAAGTCGCAGAGAGCGTGCATTTCAGCGTCGTTGGAAGGTGTCCGCGGGTGATTTCCACAGGTGGGTTATCTTCTGTGNGCAGGTCTCAGTGAGGGGTTCTAGTGGCTATTCGGTAGGAGGCGGAATGTGTGAATGATGCTAGAGAGTTTGAGTATTTAGGGATTGCTGGCAAGAGAATTTGGAGGAATTGGACGGATTGGTGGAGCAAGATCGTGTTATCAAAGGAGAAAGGATCTCGGCAGGATCTAGAGTGGTGTAAGGAGTAGCTTCGGGCTAAGTGGGGGAGTCCCACCATTTGCAGTTGGGTTGTAGGGTTGTCTTCTCATAGGGTCGCGGATTTTTGGCGTGTTGGCAAGTTATTTCAGCTAAGGGAAAGGAGTAAAATGGTGATTGTGCGTGGGATCTGATGAATGTGTGCAAAAGTTGGCCCTGTCGGGCCAGGGTTAGGCTTTGGAAGATTCAGAATTTTGCTTAAGCCATAGGTGAGTTGTCAGGATAGTGACTCGGTCGCGTGGTTCCTTGGAAGGGTGTTCATGTGGTAGAAGATCCTTGGAGTTGATTGCATTTGGGGCCAGTCAGAGTGGGTGACTCTCAATAGCGGTCCTAGTGAGTTCAAAAGTCAAGAATGCAGCGTTTAATGGTTTCAGGCAGCAATATGATCGAGAATCGAGCTGTTGCAGAGTAATTTCCGAGAAAAAAAAGGAAGATGGTTGGAATGTTCTATGATATGTTTCAGCATGCAGGATAGTATTGGAGGAGTGAGAGAAATAGACTCCGGTTTGTAGAGAGATTATCAGGAGGGTATGAGATGGGTTGCGGGATTTAGGCAGCATAGTCTCGTGAATCAAGGTCACTCGGGATGGGTGACGGTTGAGTTTGCTATGAGTTGAAGGAAGTTGCTATTATTCCTGAGGGAAATTGAAGATGATTAAAAGCAAATAGATTAATTAGCCATGGTTGAAATGGCACGTTTGCGACAGTGATCAGTTCCTTTGATGTGATTAAGTTATGCATGTGGTTTGTGCCGGTGTGTGCGGGGCTTGTTGGTCGTCGTAATGGATTCCATGTGGGAGCATTTGAGTGCTATGGCATGTCACGTATAGGCGGATCCCGGAAGGGTTATAGTGGTATAGACTACTACTTAAGGATTTGCATGATGAGTGATTGTGGGGAATTCACTCGTGTGTTGATATGGTACTCCTGAATTGAGATAAGTAAAAGGTTTCTATATGATGAAGTGTTCGCCCTATTGATGGTTCAGCAGTTATGACGGAATTCTTGCGCTACCTTATATTGGCATGTTAGGTGCGGTAAGCAGTATGTAACTAGGAGTAAGAATCGAGATTGCGGTTCGGTGATGATAAGGAGGTCATGAGCTCGGAAGAGCAAGGAAAGGTGATTTGAAAGTTCAGTGTAAGCTGGTGTTATCTTCAGTGTCACCTGAGATTGAGATTCGGTGGAAGAGGCTTTGTACTCTGGTTATGAGTTCTTGAATTGTCTTATAGCGTAGTATGGCCAGTGGTGGATGGGCAAAACTTGTTGCCTTGTGTGGAAGATTGTGGAAGCATAACCGCGAAAAGATTGTATAAGTGTGACATTAGTCACTTAATGGATTGAAGATTTGGACTGAGTTTAAAGAAGTGCGATGTTGTTTATTTGAGAAGTTATGCCTGAGAGGCGTTCAGTTCATTTGGTTGTGGATTGTGGGGTGTTTTTCCCGGCTATGATGGTTGTTCTTGAATATTATGAGAGGAAGTGGGTTAATGTGGACCCAGGTAAAAGCTATCAGCTTAGTTTGGTGCGAGCAAGGTGACTCGATGTTTGTGGATGGATTTAAATATGATTATGGCTCTGTATGAGCCAGGCATGTTCATTCCAGTAGAGCGCTTTTCATGAAAAGGTATTAGAACAGCGGATGTTGTTCCGACTTCGTCAAATTCATGTGATCTTATGACTGCGTCGTGTGAGTTATGAAACGGCTTGATAATTTCCTCAGTTATGCTTGAGTTTTGTAGCCTACGACTTTATCAGTCTCCCCAAGATGGTATTATGAACTTAGCGTGCCTGTGATTGATATTCAGTAATTTGTAATAGTGAGCAAACCAGCTCCGTATATATATATATCTTCTTAT
Source organism: Nicotiana knightiana (assembly GCA_005239525.1). Taxonomy (NCBI): domain Eukaryota; kingdom Viridiplantae; phylum Streptophyta; class Magnoliopsida; order Solanales; family Solanaceae; genus Nicotiana; species Nicotiana knightiana. The sequence continues at coordinate 19,044 of ML414263.1, read as the reverse complement.
TTAAATTTTATGTGTGGATCGGGTGGCACGTCGCCACGGGTATGTTATTCGGATCGGGCTGCACGCCGCAACAGTGTGATGATGAATAAGGTTCCTATAATTATTTTCTTGTGTTTTACTTCCTATTTCTGATAAGAATTCATATTAGTTATGTTAGTTGAATAGTCCCTTCCTAAGTCATTTTTGATCCCTTCATGCGAGGTTGTTGGTCATGTTGGGGTGATTTGTTGTCTAAGCAGTTCATACTGGGTGAGACGGGACTATCGGATCAGGGATCGGTGCGATAAGTTTATGTGAGTCATATATTAATAACAAATACCATTATTCAGGTTCATAATGAAGTGATGATTCTAGTCAAGATGAGGTATTCAAGGAATTGTTAACTCTGCAGTTGGGTATGAATTTCTGCACATCTCCTCCGTTATGGTGGTATCGTCAGCATTATAGCGGGATGTATATATATATCATGAGGTGCATTGAGAGCATCAGATTCGTGGAATTTTGGCTATTTAGGTTTAGGGGATGTCGTTGTGGTCAGATGATGAGTTATGCGGTGAATGGTGCTGATTCAACAAAGGTATGCAGTCATGTCCTGGTATATCGGGTGGTGGATGATACGGTGTTTATGTATTGGAACTCGGCCTGGCAGAGAATTTCAAGTGTTGGAACTAGGTTCTGAGCTTATTATGTGAATGAAAGAAGAAATCTTCAGATTTGATCAAGCTAATGTGCTCAGCTGGGTGGTGGTAATAATCAGGTGCTCGAGGTGTTAAACAGTGATTTCAATTAACTCCAGAGCAGTTCTTAGCACGTTTGAGGACGAACGTCGGTTTAAGTAGGGGAGAATTTAACGAACTGAACGGTTGTTTTGAGCTCTAGCGCGTCGTTCAGCGGTTTGAGGCCGTGAGCAGCTTCGTTTCAGGTATTATGACTCGAGGTCATGGTCGGAATTGAATTTCAGGAAGTTTAGAATTTATTTGGAAAGAAAATTCTCATTTTAGAAGCCTTAAGTTGGAAGAATCAGCTAAGATTGGAATTTTGAGTAAACGATCTCCGAATCAGGATTTGAAGGTTCCTACAGATTCGTATGATGATTTCGGACTTGGGTGTATGTCCGGACCAGGTTTTGGATAACCCGGGAGCATTTTGGCGTATATTATGGAAGTTAGCATTTTAGAAGAATTTCATAAATTTGGCTTGGAGTGCATTTCAATTTTGTTGATGTCCGTTTGGGATTCCGAGTCTGGGAATAGCTTTGTATGGTGATTCTGGAGTTGGGAGCACGATTGGAAGTGAATTTGGATGTCCGTAGGTCATTTTGAAGTCATTTGGCTAAAGATAGAAATTTGAAGGTTTTAGAGAAATCCGACCAGAAGTGGAAGTTTTGATATCAAGGTCGGAATGCGATTCCGGAAGTTCGATCAGGTCCGTAATGTTGAATATGACTTGTGCGCAAAATTTGGGGTCAATCGGGCGTGATTTGATAGTTTTCGGCATCGGATGTCGAAGTTGGAAAATTCTAAGTCCATAAAGTTGGGATTTGAGTGTGATTCGTGGTTTCGATGTTGTTTGATGTGATTTGAGGCCTCGAGCTAGTCTGCATTATGTTTTGGAACAATTTGGTATGATTGGACGGGGTCCCGGGGGCCTCTAAGTTAAATACAAGATTATATGCATGGATTAGGCATGGAAATTTGTAGGAATTTGGGAAATATTGAAGTAACCTAGAAAATAAAAAATTGGATTTTTAGCCACGAATTGAGCATGAATATTTGAGTAAATTGTATATTTGAGTTAGTAAGGCAATGGGTAGAGTATATCTTCGAGAAATTTCGGATTCCGGGCACGTGGGCCCAATGGCATTTTTGTCATTTCACTAAGCGGGGTTGGGAAATTATATAATTTGAAGATGTTGCAAATATTAGAGTATATTTTCATTGGGTTGTCATTGTTTGGATAGTTTTGGGGCGTTGTACGACCGTTTGGAGTCATCGGAAGGGCTTGGAGGCCGATTATGGAATCTCAGAGCGAGGTAAGTCTCCTTTCTAACTTTTTGAGGGGGAATTGTCCCCCTAGGTGAATTGATTAAGTATATGCTATTATCTTCGGGGGATACGTACGCACGAGGTGACGGGATTCCGTGCGTAGCTACTATTATGCCATGTCCGGGTAGTCTAGGACCCACTAGCATGCCTTACGTGTTGTACCTGTAATCCTGCCTGTAATATTAAACTACTAATATAATCGAAATCGTAATTGAATATCTAAAGAAGACTAGAGTCCATTTTCCTAATCATCTAGAAAGAGTATTTATTTCCTCTATGGATAACTTTACACCTAGTAGGGTTATATTATGGAATATCATTAAACTTGGCAAATGAGTTTCAAAACAAAGATTTAAAACTATATTTCATGTTCCTTTAAGAAGGATTTTTACCACTTCCCTGAGAAAATCTGCTTTCTTGATAAAATACGGATTTATTATGTGGATATGTGTAACTTTGGGTGCCTGAGTCGCATGTATGATTCGCGAGCAGGATGACCTTGTATTTGTGTGTATTCATATGAGCACCTGAGTCGCAGGTACGATTCGCGAGCAAGCTAGCCTTATTATTTTTAACCGTGTTGAATGATCGATTCGCGAGCGGGGCAGATAGATGCATCTATGGTTCGAGCCGTTCAATCCTTCAGCAGTGCACAATTTATTATTGTTGGTCCGCGTCGTTCGACCCTCGGCATTGCTTGCGCATGATATTTACTGCGTAGTTGCTATGAATTTTCCTGATTACGGGCCTGAAATATTAAGTTGTCAATTGAAATGACAGATATTAAAGTTATTAAAAAGATTTTGGAAGAGGTTATTCCTTCCCGTCGGTTAATTTTTATTTGATTAAATCACCCATGCTGATTAATTGTTATTAATATGACGAAGATATAAAGTGTTAAACGTGAACGGACTTGAAAATAGTTAATCCTGATTTTAATAAATTGCCTATGATAATCATGCTTAGTGTCATACTTAAATATTCTAAATTGACCTTTAGTAAGTTTCTAATTTGACCTCTCGTCACTACCTCTCTGAGGTTAGGCGGGCGACTTACTGAGTACACGTTGTTTTTGTATTTATGCTACACTTGCTGTGCATTTTATTGCACAGGTACTTTCATAGAAAATGAGGAGGATTCTGAGACTTAGGCGAGATGCATCATCCGGAGGCAATCCGCAGCTGACGGAGTTTCCCTCGTACTGTATTTATTTTTCATTTTAAATTTTCTTGTCCAATTTGTATTTCTGACAGGCTTTGTAATGATTGTATAAATTCTTAGAAATTGCTCATGTACTTGTGACACCAGGTTCTGGGGTATGTTGGGGTATATATGCTAAAGTGTAGTATTCAAACTATTGTTTTTAAATTAACAAGATTTTACTTGGTTAATATGTAATAAAGTGAAAGAAAATGCTTCTTCATAAATGTTAAAACAGGAAAATTATTTCAATTAATTAAGGTTGGCTTGCCTGACAATGATGTCTGGCTCCATCACGACCGTATGGATTTTGGGTCATGACAATAACAATAGTAAAGATACTCTATGGAAGTTTGATGCTAAAAGTGATGGAGGTGTCTTTTTTGGTTATTCTTCACACAATAAATCTTATAAGAAAAGAACCATGTGTGTTGAAGAAAGTGTGCATGTGATTGTTTATGAAACTAATCACTTGGATGAGAAAGATACACATGATGTAGATGATGGAGAATTTGGACTCACACACTTATATGACGATTAATCAAACCAAGAACTTATGAAGGGTTTTACTGAGCAAACACAAGAATGTGATCCTTTGGAAGCTGAGCATGGCGTAAAATAGATAGGGGGAACTAATTAGGCTAATAATATTGGTGACAATGAACTTGGTCCCTCTATAGCTCAGGAAGGAAACAATGGCACTAAAGCCTTACAAGTGAAAGCGTCGAAGGATCAAAGTTCTCATCTACTCACAAATGTTCTCACACGTGTTGATTCTGGAATAGTGATAAGATCTAAGTTTAGAAACATGATTGCCTTCTCAGTTTACTTGTCAATGATTGAGCCTAAAAATATAAAGGAGGCTCTTCAATATGCTAGTTGAATCACAATCATGCAAGAGGAACTTCACCAGTTTGAAATAAATAAAATGTGGTACCTGGAACCTGAACCAACAGATAGAACAATCATAGGAATCAAGTGGGTTTTTAGAAAAAAATTGATGACCAAGGTAAGATCACAAGGAACAAGGCTAGAATAGCAGTACAAGGGTACAATCGAGAAGATTACATCCACTATGATGAGACATTTGTTCTAGTTGCCTGAACGTAGGCTATTCGAATGCTCATTGCCTTTTCATTCTACATGGGATTCAAATTATATCAAACAGATGTAAAAAGTTCTTTCCTCAATGTTTATTTGAAGGAAGAATATTTGTGGGTCAACCTCCAGGATTTGAGATTCATGAGTTTTCTTATTATGTGTATAAATTGGACAAGGCACTGTATGGTTTAATGCGCCAAGATCATGGTATGGAAGGTTATCAAACCTGGAGAACAGGTTATCACGTGGAGAAATTGACAACATTTTGTTTCTGTTGAAGGTGACAAGAATTTTCTAATTGTCAAAATATATGTTGATGACATTATCTTTGGTGCTATAAATGAATCTTTGTGCATTGAGTTTGCAACTTATGGGATGCAAATTTGAGATGAGCATGATGGTAGAGTTAAACTACTTCATTGGACTGTCGGTTAAGAAAGCTGAGTATGTAACTGCTACTTCATATTACTCAATTGTTGTGGATCAAACAAAGTTAGAAGATTATGGTGTGATGATAGAATGAGTTTCTATAGTTTTTGACAAAATAAGTGCAATGAACATGGAAAAGAACCCGGTTCATTATAAAAGGAAAAATCATATTGATGTGAGACATCACTATTTGAGATATAATATAGAAAATGGTCACATCTCTATGAAGTTCTGCAAGACAAAGGAGGAGACTACTGATATCTTTACTAAAGCTTTTAACAGGGATCATTTCGAAAGAAACTGCTTGGAGCTTGATTTGACCAAAATGAACTAAGGACATTATTTATTCCCTCAATGATTGGCTATATTTTAAATAACGTATTTAGTGAGTCAAAGTGTGAAAATATCTAACTTAGCTTTATACTTATAAGGTAGGCATGCATGGCATGATGAAAATGGATTAGATGTATAATCTGATAAAATGTCCTTGATCTCAAAGGACATTTGGCCGCATTGAGGAAATCAGTCAAAGAACCTGGGTTTTTGACACCCATGTATGTACCTCCTTTCTAGTAGATAGTTGTATGATCCTGTTAGACTGCCACGTCACAATTGGATTAGGTTCTAAAACTATATTGTTAATCATATCCAAAAGAAATCACAACTGAAATTAATTCACGAAAATATAGCACCAGTTTTCTAAATTGCCTCTAGACATGTCTTTGCCAGCCAATTAAAGCTAACTAACCGCCTTTTTAAATTTTGAAACTTGAGCGCCTCCCTTTCCCTCTTAGAATCAAATTAGGAGTTATATTTGTAATTGATTAACACCATAATTTTCAAATCGTGTTCCATATTTAAATCCATCTCCCACTCTTTTCTTCGCTCATTCGATCTCTCTTTGCCTCTCTCACAAAATCGGAATCTAAGTAAAAAATTCTACTATTAAATTTTTCCAGAAACCCAAAATTGTTTAGAATCTCGACCTAACCCAACCAACCCATATCATGTTCTCTCGCGTCTAATGCTACCTAATAACTGATAACCCATCTCTTTCACTAGTTCAAATAGACAATAACAACAAATCTAGTGCAATCCCACAAATGGTGTCTGGGGAGGGTAGTGTGTATGCAGACCTTACCCCTACCTTCAAGAAAGTAGAGAGGTTGTTTCTGGAAGATCCTCAGCTTATGATAGGGAAAAGGAAGGGAAACAATAACAAGCATACCGATTAGAAAACTGAAGAAAAAATACAAAACTAAATACACTAGATACTGTAATTAGAAAGTCGATGCGAAAGAAATAACAAGTAATCAAAGAAGTCAAGGGATACGCGAATGTACAAGTAACACTAAATCATGTACTAAAGGTACTGTTACCGATAAGGACAACGCTCGACTACCTGTCCTAACCCTCTAGCTTAATTTTCAACCTCCACACATTCCTATCTATGGTCATGTCCTCAATAAGATGGATCAACGCCATATTTTGCCTAATCACCTCTCCCCAATACTTCTTCGGCCTGCCTCTACCTCTCCTTAGGCCCTCCAACCTCCTCACTTGTGCATCTGTGCCTCTCAGCTTCACATGTTCGAACCACCTAAGTCCACCTCCCGCATCTTGTCCTCCACAAGGGACACGCCCAGCTTGTCCCCAATAACTTCATTTCTCATTATATCTAACTTGGTATGCCCACACATCCATCTCAACATCTTCATTTCAACCACCTTTGGACATGGGAGTTCTTGACTGGCTAACACTCCGCCCCATACAACATAGTCAGTCTGATCACTGCTCTATAAAACTTACCTTTAAGTTTTGGTGGCACATTCTTATCACACAAAACACCGAAAATGAGCCTCCATTTCATTCACCTCGCCCCAATACGATGTGTGACATCCTCGTCGATCTCTCCATTCCCTTGTACAACTGACCCAAGGTATTTAAAACTCTCTCTCCTAGGTATGACTTGTGAATCAAGCCTCATGCCTTTGTCTACTACCTGAGTTGCACCACTGAACTTATATTCCAAGTATTCTTTCTTGGTCTGGCTCAACTTGAAACCTTTAGACTCCAGGGTTTTCCTCCAAACCTCTAACTTCTCGTTAACACTGCCTCGCATCTCATCAATCAAAATAATATCATCTTTGCCAATAACATGCACCATGACACTTCCCCTTGTATATGGCGTGTGAGTGCGTCGATTGCCAAGGCAAAAGGAAATGAACCGAGGGATGAGCCATGGTGTAAACCCACCATAACTGAGAAATGTTCCGAGTCCCCTCCCACGGTCCACACTCGTGTCTTAGCTCCATCATACATGTCCTTACTAGCCCTAATGTGTGCAACAGGATCACCTCTAGACTCCAAGCATCTCCACAGAACCTCCCATAGCACTTTATCGTAATCCTTCTCTAAGTCCATGAACACCATATGCAAATCCCTCTTCCTCTCCCTATACTGCTCCATCAAACTCCTAACAAGATGAATAGCTTCCATAATTGATCGTCTCGGCATAAATCCAAACTGATTTTCAAAAATAGTCAGAATCCTCCTTAATCTCAGATCCACGACCCTATCCCAAACTGTCATAGTATGGCTTAGTAACTCGATGCCCCGGTAGTTGTTGCAACTTTGTATATTACCATGGTTCTTATATAGCAGGACCATCGTACTCCATCTCTATTCCTCGGACATCTTCTTCGTCCTAAAAATGACATTAAATAACCCAGTGAGCCACTCCAAGCCCGCCTTACCCACACTCTTAAAAATTTCCACCGGAATCTCATTTGGACCGGTCACTCTCCCCCAGCTCATCTTATGCATAACCCTCTCAACCTCCTCGACTCTTATAGGCCTACAATACCCAAAGTCCTGATGACTCTCTGAATGTACTAATTCACCTACTCAATGCTCTTATCCCCCTATTCATTCAAGATTTTATGCAAGTAAGTCTGCCATCTTCGTCGAACAAGTGCCTCATCCAACAAAACTCTGCATTCCTTGTCCTTGATGCACTTCACTTGGTCCAGATCATGGCTTTTCCTTTCTCGCACCTTGGCTAGCATGTCAACTTCTTACCCCTCCTTTGGCTACAAGTTCTTCATATAAGTGTTCAAACACGGCCTTCTTGGCTGCAGTAACTGTTAACTTTGCTTCCTTATTAGCTATCTTATACCGCTTCCTATTCATCCTCTTCACCTCCTCATTCACGCTATCAAGAAGCTTCAGATATGCCACTTTCTTGGCTTATACTTTTCCTTGAACCTCAGTCTCCACCACCAATACCCTTTGTTTCCACTATAGGAACCCTTCAAGACCCTAAATACCTCTCTAGCATCCTCCCTAATGCAATTCGTAGTCGCGGTCCACATACCGCTCGCATCCCTATTACTCCTCCAATCTCCCATAGCCATCAACCTATACCCCAACTCTTGTGCTCTGTCTTTAGTCAAATCTCCACACTTGATCCTAGGTAGACCAAACACAACCCTCTTCCTACGCTTCATCATGATCTCTAAGTCCATGACCAGAAGCCTATGTTAAGTCGTAAGGTTCTCACTCGGGATAACCTTGTAGTCCGCGCACAGACCTTTATCAGAATTACTGAACAATAGGTAATAAATCTAGGTCTTGGCCACCAAACTCTAAAAGGTGACCAGGTGCTCCTCCTTCTTTGGAAAACTAGAGTTAGCTATCACCAAATTAAAAGCCTTGGCAAAATCCACCAGTGAAGTACCACCTCTATTTCTAACTTTGAAACTGAAGCCGCCATGTGCGACATTGTAGCCCCAGACGATGGCCCAATGTGGCCATTAAATTATCTTCCTATGAAAAGCTTCTCAGTGTGCCGCATACCACGTACAACCTCATCCAAATCCTCCCAGAAACGCCTTTTTACCTCCTCGTCCAAGCCCACTTGAGGTGCATATGCACTAATCACGTTTAAAGTAAAATCCCCAACAACTAGCTTAATGCACATCAGCCTGTCATTCACCCTTTTAACCTCTACCACAATCTCTCGAAGATCCATGTCAACCAAAATACCTGTTAGAAAAAAATTTGTTAAAAATCAAAAGCACTCCCAAGAAACCCTAAAAGCTGTCATCGGACTAGTTGATTACCTTGGCGAGAAACATAGTAAAAATTTTGAACATGTAAGTCTAGTAGTAGAGGAGTCTAAACTTCAGAAGGAAGAAATATTGGAGGGTGAGAATGAGAAGGAAAAAGAAAAAGAAAAGGAGTGTGACGATAGTATTACTAACATGGAGGGCACTGAAGGCCCTAGGGGAGAACATGAAAGTGGGAGTGATAGGATTGACATAGAAGCACTAGAAGCCTATGGCTAACAACTAGGTTATTTTGATGTTGGTGAGGGAAAAGAAGTTAAAAAAGAAAATACTGAAGTAGTTCCTATACCTGAGACTGTAGGAGAGGATATTGGGAAAGATGCTGAAAAAGTCCAAAAACCTAGTTCTTTAATCTCTTATAAAGAGAAGTCCTCTTCACTAGGGATATAGAGGACTGACACTAAGGGGGAAGACACAGGGAGAAGGAGGGAGATACTAAAGGGAATAAAATAGAAAGTTGTGATAGTTAGGATGTATTATTGGCTGAGAGGAGTGAAAAGTTAAAGGAGAAGGATGTAAGTGAATAACTAAAACCATCCAAGAGAGTTACACATGTAGCAAAGATGACAATCGAAAGGGGTAAAACTCCAAACACCAAGGGAAAGATCAAAGCTGCAGTTAAAATGCTTTAGAGGAGAATAAGAAAAGGAGAAAGAAGAGACAAGAGTTTTAGTTGAGGGATGAGCGTGAGGTGGAGGAAGTTGAATTGGTCAGTGAGGAAGAAGAGTAAGAAGAGGAGGAGGTTCATATTTAGAATAAAGAAAAGAAAAATCTAGATCATCTTCAGCCATAACCAAAAAGAAAAGAACCCCAGAAAGAGAAAGTGTTGGACTGAGGTCAAAGGAACGGATTACAAATGCCACAAGAATACTGAGAAAAAGATTGATATTGTAGAGAAATAGTGGTAGTTAAGTGGCCAGGTGATGTTAAAGGGTAGAGTGATAGACCTTGCTACTTCAAATATATGTGGGATGAAGGAGCCGTCGGAGAATCTTGAGCACCAGAAGAGGACAAACTTGTTTTTATGCCTACTCCCTATGATGTATGGTAAAAACAATGCTGCACTTCTACAAGAATTTCAAATTGCTTGAGGATTGTATAGTCAACATTAAAGTGAGAGGAGTGGATATGGTTTTTAATGCTGAGCTCTTAGGAGAAATCTTGAGGGTACCTGTGAATGGGTTTATGTATGTGAGACGAGAATGGCCCAGTTTGGGGGAGGAAGAGGATGATACATATCTAACATCAAAGTACACCTAGGAGAGATAAAAGCTGAAACCTAGGAAGGTAGGTAAAGGTAAAATGAAATCGGTTCACAAGCTCCTGTTCGAGTTTGTGAATAAGTGTATGTCATTTCGCATTGAAAGATGACATAAGGCTACTTATCTGGATCTACTAGTGATGGAAGTGTTTTGCCATACGCTTTGCCATATGGATTCATGTTGACTAAGGTGTTTAAACATTTCAAGGTCCCTCTAATAGGACCAAAGAAGGGGACAAAGAAGGACATGCTTGATGAGGAGACCTTGAAGAAATTTGCATGCATTAGAGACCATCGGGTACCAAAAAAAATTATGATCACAAATTTGTTGGAGGAATTGACTACTGCCAATGAAGAAAAGTATAATATGAATGCTAAAGTTGCTTCCATAAAGAAAGAAAATAGGCAGCTGAAATGAGAGATAAAGAGAGAATAGGCTGATGCTACTGCTGCACATTTTGACAGGCTCCTGGGACTCACTCTTGGAGAGTCTTCTTCTAGTAAAGAACCTGGTCCTTCGTCCTCTTAAGTGTCCATGTGTAGTCCTTAGTTTGTCCCTAGTCAAGTACCTTCTATGACCAGATTATGGATTGTTACCTTTTTTTTGTTTCTTTTTGTTGTGTGGCAGTTTGACGGGTTTGTTCAACCGTATTTTAATTTGAGCCCTTTGGGCTTAATATGGTACAAATCTTCAATCAATATAAATTTTTATTTTTGGGCCATATTTGTCTCTTTAAAATTGGATAATTTACTTGGATTAAATGGTTGAGCTCTTGAAATTATTTACATGTTAGTGTAGCCTAAGTGTACATATGTTTGATATGGCTTAATTCTCACATTGATTTTACTGATGCTTAGTTTTTCGATGATGCCAAAAAAAGAAAGTTAAGGATGTGCTGTGCTGATCAACGAACCCAATCCCTTATGAACTTGACTCGATAATATTGTTGAAAGTCTGTTTGTTTACATGAATTAAAATATTTTATACCTTGCCATATATTGGGTTGCGATAAATGGAAGGCTAGTCCCTTACACTTGTGCAAACATGGACAATCTGAAGAAGAGTGCTGGAAGTGCAACTGTTTAAGCTGAAGCCTGCAGATAAAGTTGAGTATTAGTGAGCTGAAATGCATATAGGTTTGTCGTTGTCAAAAAGAGGAATTTTGTTGAGCTGAGCAAGTTCGAGTATGTATGTGTTTTGCTAATTGGAAAACTAAGATTAATTATACTAACACAATTAGATTTTGTGGATAGGATACTATGCTTATAAACTAATATATATATATATATATATATATATATATATATGATTTGCCGATGTCCAGAGAAATAGGTTCGCAGCAGAATGACGTCGAATGTTGATCAGACGTGTAGAGATTGAATATGCGTGCAAGTTGAGAAGTCAGTTTGTGTGCAAAAAATAGAGATCGTAGCTGGAGGAATCCATGTGCTAAAGTTCAACAAGTAAGGATAACTTGCATGGAAGGAAAAAGTCGAGGAGGCGGAAATAAATAAGGAAACCAAATCAAATTGGGAGAGATTTTCCTTAACTGAAACTTAGGTTTTTAGAGTAAATGGAGAAGTATTTAAGCCACCCTCATACCTATATAAAGAGACCAATTGTTGCAGCCTACAACTAACACTATTCACACAAATAAAATATTTACTTTTGAAAATAGCAATTACGGCAAGAAGTTGCTTTCAAAGGATTCAAGCTACTCAACTAAAGAACTTGTTCCAAAAGATGAAGCAACCCAATTCTTTAGTTGTTAGGCTGAGCCTATTGTTCTTGAATTGTAATCTCTTTGCTTTTGAGAAGTGTAATAATAGGTTAGAACAAAAATTTTGAAGTTTTTATTTCACTTTCTAGACTAGAGTTAATTTAAAAAGGGGTCGTGTAACAACTCGGTTGGTCATTTGTATATTTGAGCCTCATTACTATATTTGATATTTCCCATATGTTTGGTTTTTTTTTTTACTTGTGGGAATGGTTGGTTTGGTTCCGGAAAGGTTTTGGAGTGAATTAGACCACTTAGTTCCATTGTTGGAAGCTTAAGTTAAAAGAGATGACCAAGTTTGACTTTTATGTAAACGACCTCGGATTGGTGATTTGATGGCTCCAGTAGGTTCGTACGGTAATTTTGGTCTTAGGAGTATGTTAGGATTCATATTTGGAGGTTTCTAGTATGTTTTGGCTCTACTTGCCGGAAGTTAGCAATTTGATGGTTTGGAGAGTTCATGGGTTTGACCTGGAGTTAATTTTGATGATATCAAAATTGGATTGTGGTTCTGAGACTTGTAATAGGTTTATTTTATCATTTGGGACTTGTTTGCATAGTTTGGATGTAATCCAGATTGGTTAGGCTTGAATCAGACGCTTGGTTTGAAGTTTGGAAGTTTTAACTTAAGAGAAGTTCAATTTGTGGTTTGACCTTCGATTTGAAGATGCGATGATATTGCATGTGCTTGGAGATTTTTGACAGGTTCGGATAGTAATTTATGGACTTGTTGGTGTGAGTTGACGAGGTCTCAGGGTGGCTCAGGTGGTTTCAGACCATCCAGAGCATTGTTGGAATTGCAGATTTTACTGCTGTAAGGTTCTTCATCGCAATCGCATAGTGTATTTTAAAGCTTGGGGAAGATTGTTCTCCATGTCCGCGGCAGTGGGGTCGCGTTCGCGATTGGTGTAGCGGATCGGATTTTGCGTTCGTGCCTGGTTGCATTCGCATAGCAGTGAGGAAGGCTGGGAATTGGTAGGAGCTTGGCCTTCGTGATCGCGTAAAAGGGCTCGCGTTCACATAAGTCGGGGCGACTATGCATCGCGTTTGAAAGGGTGAAGCCGTGTTCGTTAAGGGTTAATTGAGGCAGCGACATTTTGTGCTTCGCGAATGCGAGGCAGTGACTATGTTCGCAAAAGGTATTGCTGGGCAGAACTCTTGAGTGTTATATTTCATAATTTTACCTCATTCTCTCATCTTTTGAAACCTAGACTTGGAGAGGGTTGATTTTCGAAGAGGAATTTTCACACAAGGGAAGAGGATAAGTGATTTCTACTTGATTTAGATATCATATCGTATTTTTCCATAGATTATTACACATAGATTATGGCATTTGAAAGAGAAATTTGGAGGTTTTGATTATAATTTTGGAGAGCGTAAATTGGGGATTTGGGAGCCGATTTGGACTCGATTTTAGAATCTAATAACATATTTGGACTCATGGGATTATGAGTAGTCAATATCTACCCCTTGACTCGGGTTATAACCATGTGGGCCCTCGTTGACTTTTATTGACTTTTGAGAATTTGATTAAAGATTGAAGCTTTATTGTTTGAAATTGATTCTTATAGCTTTGTTTGACGTTATTGAGTTGTATTTAACTGGATTCAATTCGTTTAGAGGTCTATTTAAAAGGGAAGGCTATTTTGGAAGGTTGAAGACTATCGGGTGGAAGTAAGTCTCTTGTCTATCCTTGTAAGAGGAAATTCTCCCCATAGATGATCTATTGGCTACATGTTGCTCGATTTAGGAGCCACGTATATGTGAGGTAACGAGCATATATACGTATCTAAGTCGTCCATATCCGATAAATATTTGGCATAAGATTATGCCTTGTGTTGACTATGCAAACTTTTCATTTATGTTTTACTGATTCTATGACTATATGATTGTCACGACCCAAGCCCATGACACGTATTGCCCGCTTTAGGTCTAAGCCTGCATGGATTTGTCTTTCGAGCTACGCCACCTTGAGCCCTAAAAGCACGAATATCATGTGAACTTGTGCCATGCTTTATAAAGCACTTTTCACTTTCCTCTCCTATTCCGATATGGGATTCATCTAAGGTGACATATGCACTCCTTCTTCAGAGATTGCTAGCCTAGAAGTCTGCCAATCCTGCTTGGTCCGCCCTCATCAGCCCTTCCTCTGTCATGAGCATCACATTTACCCCCCGGGACTTAGCTTCCTCGTCGAGGTTTGCCCCACCACCTTTTAAAAGATGTGAGATTTGCCTAAACTCAGTTGGTTGGTGAGGTTTGACTCATCATCATACTAAGGGAGATTTGGCTCCGACACCATATTTTTCATTGCCCAAGCCTATGGAATTTATTTCCCTCTTTGGTCTTAAGCCCACACGAATTTTCTTTCGGGCTACGCCATCCCGAATCCTAAAAGCGTGCATACTATGTAAACTTGTGTCATGCCTTATAAAGCACTTCAATTTCCTCTCCCTTTTCGATGTGAGATTCACCTAAGGTTACATGTGCCACATTCTTCAGAAGCTTGTCAGCCTAGAAGCCTGCCTGTCCTACTTGACCCGCGCTGATCGGCCCAGCCTCTATCATGGGCATTCGATTCTAGGAGATGACTGTAGGAATATTAAGTCTTCCCGTATTGTATTTATTGTGTTGCATAGTCGGTTTTGTACTTAGTTTTCATGCAATACAAACTCATTAAATCAAAATTCAAATAACATAGTACAAAATTCTATAACCTGAATTACTGTATAAATTGGTGATTCTCTGTTTATATACTACTCCTAATAAAATTTTGAATAACCCAAGAGTATAGTCTATTGATTAATGAGGTGAAATAAGAACCATGAGAAGTAGAGTTTCTTTTCATCTGCCTAAAATTTGATAGACATAGTTACCAAATGCTTGTAATAACGTGAGGTAATAGGTACTAGCAGAGGCGGACCCAAGATTTGAGCACGACGGGGGCACCACGGTATGCTAGTCACTAGCAAATAAAATTCGGCGTGCAACTCATTGAAAACTTAATGATTATGATGACTTATCATTTAAATATTAACAAAAAAAGTACTAAAGAAAAAGAAAACACCGAATATATATATATATATATATATATATATATATATATAGAGAGAGAGAGAGAGAGAGAGATTTCTTCGCAAAATGAATGCTATGTGAAGGGAAGGTGTTTGATTAAGCATGTTTCATATATATATAGAGAGAAAGAGAGAGAGAAAGAGAGAGAGAGAGAGAGAGAGAGAGAGAGAAATTTCTTCGCAAAATGGATGCTCTGTGAAGGGAAGGTGTTTGATTAAGCATGTTTCATACTTTAAAATTCTAGTTTTTAATAAATAAATAAAAAGGGCCAGTGATCAAAAGGGCATTCAAGATAAGGAGTATGGTAATACTAAAAGAACTGAAAAAGAGTCTCAAACTATTAGTTGTCATTGCCGAGTCAGATTGTTGAAAAAGGTTGTCACAAAATTGTATTGGTAAAACAGAGTTCTAAACGTAAGCCAGCTTTTGAGAACTCAGCCAGTCACGTGGACACTGGAAATATGATAATCTTTGTTTACTTTTCAAGTGATATTCTCTGAATTATGTCAAACTCCAATGACAACAACCAACAAAGGAGTGGAACCCCAGTTCCATCGCCTTCAGGAACCCCACGTGGTTCGAGGGAACAATCCCCAGAAAGATCCAATAACAACAATGGTGATAATGATCAAATTGTGGAACAAGATCGTGTAAAGCAAATGATTGCAGAGTATGTGAACCAAAATTTTCAAGAATTTGCGAGAGTATTACCGGCAGTGTTACCTACACCGACGACGCCACCCCCCAATAACACCAACACCATGGAAAATCCTCAATCTGGGTTGGCAAACTCAGGAAGAGGAGATACTCCTAATGAATCTCTCGAAACGAGACCAGGTATATCTAATAACTCAGAATTACAAATTTTACTGCTAACCATGTAGAAACACATGAAAGAGCAGAACGATCACATCGAACAAATTCCTGGAGTACCACCTATCATCAAAGGAATCGATGTTGATAGATATTCTCAACAACCTTGGAAGCCAAGTGCGGCACCCTTGCCTATACCCAAGAAGTTTAAAATGCATGACGTTCCCAAATATGACGGAACAACTGACCCACGCGACCATGTGGCTGCTTTCACTACTGGGGTAAAAGGCAACGACTTAACGAAACAAGAGATTGAATCAGTTCTTGTCAAAAAATTTGGAGAAACACTTACCAAAGGGGTCCTAACCTGATATTCTCTTCTCCCTGAAAATTCTATTGACTCTTTCGCTGAGCTTGCAGATTCTTTTATAAAAGCACAATATGGTGCACAAAAAGTTGAGAAGAGAATGGAAGACATATTCAAAATAAAACAAGGAGACACGGAACTACTCCGTGAGTTTGTAGACAGGTTTCAACGAGAAAGAATGAAGTTACCCAGGGTGCCTGATAATTGGGCAGCCATGGCATTTGCAAGAAACCTAAATGATAAAAGCTCAGAAGCCACGAGACGACTTAAGGAAAGTCTAAGAGAATTCCCCGCTACAACATGGAACGATGTATATAACAGGTACAGTACTAAACTCAGAATAGAAGAAGATATCATTCATGAGATGAAGATCATTCCAGATCCAGACGTCCTGAATCAGATAGAAGATCAGGTAAAAACAGGTACGATCCTTACTTAGGACCCTCGGGATACGATATCTGCCCCAGGTTCGAAAAACACTAGGTCGGACTATAGACACAAGGAAGAGATGTAATCTCATCCTCGTCTAGATCTAGAAAAGATTGAGATGAACGACCTAGAGGTAGTACTCAAACTGGGGATCATACCTTTAACATAAGTACTACTGAACTTGTCTCAATATTGAGGAACATGGGAGACAAGATTAAGTGGCCCAAAGAGATGCGGTCAAATCCAAGTAGAAGAACCAGATCACTGGTGTGAATTTCACAACGATCATGGGCACAAAACTGTGGAATGTAGATTTTTACAAGGTGAAGTAGAAAATTTATTAAAACAGGGCTATTTAACAGAATTGTTTAGTGATAAAGGTAAACAGGCATATATGAGGAACAGGCAGGAGCCCCCAAAGCCTCCTTCTCCAAAATGAATTGTCAACGTGATACACGGGGGTGAAGAAGTAAACAGAGTGATTTGCAAAACAACCACAAAGTTCACAATTACACATGGGAAACGGGCTCGTGAAAATATGGAAGAAGACAATATAACCTTTGATGATGCAGATATCAGCGGATTAATGCTTCCGCACAATGATGCTCTGGTAATATCTTTACTTATTCATGACACTAACGTAAAAAGAGTGTTGATTGATACAGGCAGTTCAACCAATATCATTTTGCTAAGAGTCGTGGAAGAAATGCTACTGGGGAATCAAGTAATCCCAAAAGCACGAGCCATATCAGGGTTTGATAAATCTACGGTTATAACAAAAGGAGAAATTGAGCTTAGCACTAATGCGGATGGGGTGACCAAAAGTGCCAGGTTCCAAGTCATCGATACTGAAATGGCTTATAACGTGATCATTGGAAGGCCATGGATCCACGACATGAAAGTGATACCCTCCACGTTGCATCAGGTAATTAAATTCCCCTCTGAATGGGGGATTCAACAAATCAAAGATCAGCAGACCGCAAGAAATATAAACTCTTTGGTACACTACAACAAGAAAATAGAGGTGGAAGAAATTACTACCCAAATAGGTACGGAAGGTATTATTGCTGCAACAGGTACAAAAGAAAATACTTACGAGAAGAAAAATCAAGTTACCACGGAAGGTATACTTTACCACACATATACAGATTCCAGACCGGACGTCATTCGTGAATCTAAGGAAGATGAGCGCATCAAAACAACTACGGAGGAGCTCGTAGCTGTTCCATTATCTGAACAAAATCCTGAGCAGAAAGTGTATATAGGCACGAGGCTAGGCCCCGCTCGAAGAGATAAGTTAATTGATTATTTAAAGGCTAACGCAAACTGCTTTGCATGGTCCCACTCAAATATGACAGGCATCCCACTAGAAGTGATGACTCATAAACTAAATAAAGATCTATCCTTCGTACCTGTTAAGCAGAATAAAAGAAAGCAATGACCATTCAAGAACCAAGTGATCGACAAAGAGGTACAGAAACTCTTGAAGAGTGGTTCGATACGAGAGGTAACGTACCCTAACTGGCTAGCAAGCATCGTGGTAGTACCTAAAAAGAATGGCAAGTGGAGAGTATGCGTAGGTTATACTGACTTAAATAAAGCATGCCGCAAAGATTCATTCCCATTGCCACATATAGATCAAATGATTGATGCCACAGCAGGTCATGAATTGTTGAGCTTCTTAGATGCATATTCTGGTTATAATCAAATTAAAATGAATCCCTCAGATGAGGAAAAAACTTCCTTCATTACAAACATGGGGACTTACTGTTATAAACTTATGCCTTTCGGCTTAAAAAATACTGGAGCCACCTATCAAAGGCTAGTGACTAAAATATTCCAAGAACATCTTGGAAAGATGATGGAAGTTTATATTGATGATATGTTGGTAAAATCAGCACAAGCACAAGACCATTTCCAGCATCTCTCTACTGCTTTTGATATTTTACGCATGTATAATATGAAGTTAAATCCAGATAAATACGCTTTTGGTGTGCAATCAGGTAAATTTTTGAGTTTCCTTGTATCAAACAGAGGAATAGAGGTAAATTCCGCTCAAATTAAAGCTATAGAGGACTACCTGATATTTTAACAAATAAAAAGGAAGTGCAAAGACTGACAGGGAGAATAGCAGCTTTGGGTAGGTTTATTTCTAAATCTTCCGAAAAATGTTTTAAATTCTTCTCAATTCTCAAAAAGCAGAATCAGTTCGAATGGACTGAAGTATGCCAGCAAGCCCTCAAGAATCTGAAGATTTATCTATCAAAACCACCACTGCTTTCAAAGCCAAAAGAAAGGGAAAGATTGTACATCCACCTCGCTGTCTCAGAAATTTTTGTAAGTGCAGTATTGATAAGAGAAGAAAAAGTTAAACAATCACCTGTCTATTATGTAAGTAAAACTTTGCTAGATGCTG
>ML414262.1:26128-51700 GCA_005239525.1 Nicotiana knightiana | reverse complement strand
AACAAGTTGAAAGTGAGGGAAGCACAGCCAACTTGTTCAATATGGAAAAATGTTTGATGCATGTCAAGATGTCAAGGCCTTAGTTAGGATGTCTGCCAATTGAGCATTGATAGTGGTGTGATGCAAGGAGATGAGTCCTTCTTGAAGTTTATCACGTACAAAGTGGAAATCAACCTCGATATGTTTGGTTTGTTCATGAAAACCGGGATTCCTGGCTATATGGAGTGCAGATTGGCTGTCACAGTAGACATCAATTGGTTGAGGAAAAGGAACAATCAATTCTCAAAATAGCATGCTCAACCATACCAATTCTCCTACAACCTTGTGACATGTACTCTACTTCTACAAAACATAAGTGAAATAGTTTCTTGCTTCTTGGACTTCCAGCTGACAGAACTGTGGCCTAGCAAGACAATATAACAATTGAAAAGTCTGGAATCTGGACATGCTGCCCAATCAAAATCACAATAGGCTCTCACAGTGTAGTCCTCATCTTTGGAAAATAATATCCCCAATGTTGGATAATTTCTCAGATATCTGAGTAGGTGAAAGGCTGCCTTAAGGTGAGGCTCTCTGGGTCCTGCATGAATTGGCTTAAGTGTTGGACCCCATAGGCAATGTCTAGTCTAGTGTTGGTTAAGAAATTGAGTTTGCCCACCAACTTTCCATAATAAGTGGGATCTTGTAATGTGGCACCCTCCTTAGCTTTCAACTTGAAAGTAGGATCCAATGGGGAAGAAAAACCATTCTGGGATAAACAATCATAATCTTTCGGTAGGTCCAATGCAAATTTTCTTTGTGATATAACCACACCATCTCCCTTGTACAGCACTTCCATTCCCAGGAAGTAGTGCAACTTACCAAGATCCTTAATTTTGAAGCTGGCATGAAGAAAAGCCTTCAGTTGATCTAATTCCACTATATTAGTGCCTGTGGACAACTATGCCATCTACATAGACTGCCACATAAATTGCATTAGTGCCTTCTTTCTTATAGAACAGTGAGTAATCAAGCATGGAATGGGTATAACCTCTGGAGCACAATGCCTCACTCAGCTTGGCATACCACTGCCTGCTTGCTTGTTTTAGACCATATAAGGACTTGTTTAACTTGCAAACTAGTCTTGGTTTAGTAACCTCCAATCCTGGTGGAACCTCCATGTATACCTCTTCATGAAGGTCACCATGAAGAAATGCAATGCATTGTTGACATCAAGTTGGGACAAGAACCAGCCTTTCTTAATTGCAGTTGCAATCAAAGCTCTGACTGTGGTCATCTTTACCAAAAGAGAGAATGTTTCTATGTAGTCAATTCCAACTTGTTGTGTGTATCCCTTCACAACTAATCTTACCTTGAACCTCTCAACACTCTCAACAACTAATCAAATTCCTGAGTCATTGCTTCCTGCCAAGCAGAATTGATAGCAGCTTCCTCATATGAAACTGGCTCCTTGTCATGACAAATGTTTCTCACAAGAGCCTGACTATCATGGGTCAGTACTTCAGCAGATATGGAGTTACGGCTAGAGAATGAAGCATTAAGTGAAAAAGAGTTATCATGACATGCAGGGGCAACATCCCTTGGCTTTAGGTTTGGAATGGAATGGATGTAGTCTTTTAAGTGTGCAGGTGTTTTATGTTCTCTGAGGGCGGACATAGAATCACCTTCTATAGGGAAATGGTGATCCATTGATGTAGAGCTGCTAGATGAGATTGATCATGTGAGATTGTGAGAGGAGAGAAGTGAGAATAGTGTGTTGTTCTGGTTCAACATCCAAACAATCAATAGAAGGCATGGAGATGAGGACCGATGGAAAAGAGGCAGTGTCATTATGCATGGCAAAGGGAAAAACAGACTCATTGAAGGTGACATCTCTAGAAATGTGTATTTTCCTGGTGGCCAGATTCAAGACCTTGCATCCTTTTGTGTTAAAGGGATAACCCACAAAAACATGAGGGGTACTTCTTGGTTCAAACTTGTCTCTATGAGGTTTAAGGACGGTAGGGTAGCACAAGCACCCTAAACTTCTCATCCGTGAGTACTTGGGTTTCCTCTTGTATAGGAGTTCATATGGACATTTGTTATTCAGGCTACACGGAGTCTATTTATGATATAGGTTGCACAAAGAATACACTCACCCAGTACCTAGTTGGTAATTTTGATTGGAAGCAGTCTCAAGTAAGTATTTATGTTTTTTCTCTACTATGCCATTTTGTTGTGGTGTGTAGGGACATGTTCTTTGGTGTATTATACCTTTGGATTGAAAAAAGAGACTGGCTTCTGTATTGGTGAACTCCAGGCCATTGTCTGACCTAATGGTTTTGATTCTGGTGTTGAATTGGTTTTCTATCAAGCCTACAAAGGCTTTAATAGCTTGAGGGGCATTACTTTTACATGACAGAAGATGAGTCCAGGTGGATCTACTATAGTCATCCACCATGGTGATGAAGTACCTGTGGTTATGGTTATCATGTGTCGTTACATGGTAAGTTCCCCACAGATTAATATGCAACAATTCAAATATTTTGGTGATGCTGGTCTTCTGGGAAAGGGAAGTCTTTCTTGTCTGGCCATAGGACAAATGGAGCAAAGGAAAGGCTGTTTGGACAAAAAACTAGTAGGTCTTGAGGTAATATTCATCATCTTGACAAAAGGCACATGGCCAAGTCTATTGTGCCACAAAATATTCACATCATTTCCAACATGTATGTGAGAATTTAGAGTAAACGATTGTACTTTATTGGTTGCAGATGAATTATTTACAATTGAAAAAGGAACACACTTATTCATGAGTAATGACTTATTTACAGTGTTGTAAAGATGACACTCTGTGTTACAAGAACAACAACCTGACAAAGGAAGAACACTGACGGTAGGACTTACTGTAGGGTTGTATTGTTTGCTTTGCAAGCATTTTTGGCATAGGAAGTACAAGTCATTCATGGCTTTACCCATCACCAGAGGCCTCTTCATTGTAAGGACCTGCAGTATACATGAATTGCTAGAGAAAGCAACTAAACGTTCAGGTTTAGTTAGAGAGTGATCAGAAATCAAATTGTATTTGAAAGAGGGTATAAACAACACTTTATCCAGAATGATTTCAGGTACAAGTGGATATGGTAAAGTTATAATTTTGGTCAATAACGATTTGTTGAAGGTCATGTGATTTGAAGCCCCAGAATCTATATCCATGAGTCAGCTCTATTTACAATACCTGCAAAGTTGGCAGTTGCACTGGCTGGATTCACATTGCTTGTGCTCTCTCCTCCATTTCCCATTTGAAAGTGTTTTAGCAGGTTCATGATCCGCCCATACTGCTCCTGACTCAAATTAACACATTGACTATTCTTTAGTGCACCAGGTTCATCATGTGATGGCATATCCACTTGAGGGCCATGTACATTTGCAACTGTCATGTTCACACCGTAAAAGCCACTGTTGGGCTTGAAATTTTAATTTGAATTGTGATGGCCAAAATTGTTATTCCCCTTGAAGGTTTGATTTGAACTCTGAGGATATTCATGTAGCTTGAAACACCTTTCTTTAGTGTGCCCTGGTTTCTTACAATGCTTACCCACTGGCCTCAACCTATTTGCACCATTATAATTGTTGCTTGGGGAGTAATTGGTCTTGTAACTGTACTGCCTAGAGGTATTTACATTTAAAGAGGTCGATTCCAAATCCAGCTGATTACTAGGTCTAATTTCCCTCTGCTTTTCCTCTAGGACTAATAGAGAGAAAGCTTGTGCTATCGAAGGTAATGGATTCATCATCAAAATGATGCCTCTCACCACCGTATAGACGTAAGACACATGAGGAATTGTATTAGTCTCATATCTTGTTCTGCCTTGTGCATACTCTCTTTGGCCCCATAGGTGCAACGACAAGTCCATTGATTTTTAGCACTTAGGTTGCTTAGTTCTTCCCACAGCTTCTTCATCTTAGTGTAATACCCTGTGATGTCGAGGGATCCTTGGGAAAGGTTATTGATTTCCTTCTGAATCTGATATAGCTTTGCACTATTAGTTTGATCATATCGATCTTCTAATTCCTTCCACAATTCTGTTGCATCATTTACATACTCGATGCTATCTGCAATTTCCTTAGATAATGAGTTCAAAATCCACGAGATTACCATATCATCACATCTCTCCCACAGTCGAAACTTCTGTGATTCTGGATCTGGCCTCTTACATTCCCCATTGATGAAACCTACTTTGTTCTTCACATAAAGGGCACGCAACACACTCCTCCACGATCTGTAACCAACGCCACTAAAGGGAAGTGATACTAACATAGCACCAGGATTATCCGAAGGATGCATGTCGAAAGGACTACTCAAATCCACACTGGACTGACCACCATCAACCGGCAAATTGGCAGATTCCAAACCACTAGAATGTTCATTCTCATCCAAAATTGCCATGACTAAATCGATTGAGTTGAAGTATCAAAGAACAAAACCGGTAATTTGCAACTGAAGATTGTGAATCGCAGCAGACGAATACCAAATTGACTCAAATTTAGGTTTGCATGTACCTGGTAGAATCAGAGAATTGGTCGACCAAAAGCAGAACAACAATTATCGGAGATGAAGCCATCAGGTTCTCTGATACCATATCAAACTTAGAGAGCTAAGTGAACTCGAGCTGAGCTCCAATGGAGATTCAGTGGAAGCAGCAATCATACGAAGAAGAAGAGAGAAATGGGAAAATGAATCTCGAATGTATTAATACTTCAGATAGCAACATATATACAAGCTAAGGAAAATAATACAGCTGGCAGGTAAGTACCACTCACATCCCATACGACTGGCAACTAACTAACAAACTAACTCACCAATTAACTAATACTTAATCAATGTCTTAACACAAACAAAAAGGTATTACCGGCCATTCATGGACATGTGTGGACATGTGTGTTTGGTACGAGAGAAACATTTTCTGAAAAATAAGTCATTTTCTGGAAATACTTTTTTGTGGTTGGTAGAGTGGAAAATATCTTCTGCAAAAAATATTCGTAAAGATTGATAATAGTTCTATCAAATTGGATAATGCTTTATGAAAAATTTCTAAGTATTAAAGATTGATAATAATGTCAAAGTAATATTGAAGCATTGATATGAAGTTAAGAGCTGAAATTACGCCTCTTTCTGGCAAGAAAACACCAGAAAATGACTTATTCTCCAAATTCTTTTGAACAATATTTCTTTCGTATCAAACACACCAAATTGTAAATCCAGAACGCAAGAAACATAAAACAGCTCTGCACATGATTCTATTCTCTTCACCACATCCTTCCGGTGACTTTGTTGAATCAAGTTTATGAACACACTCTCTTATAAGCTATGCCTAGTCCCTCATGGAACCGCTAAACCAAACTCCTTTTGATTTTTCGACTAATTTGCAGTATTTTTCTTTTCGACAGGCTAATTTATAGTTCACTGTTTCCTTTCTCCACTCTATCGTACTCATCCTAGAAATGCAAGTGATCAGCAGCTAAATAGTTTAATTTGTTTAAGCATTTGATCAAGCATCTGATGTGTCACTCCCTTAATCCCAATGTAGCTGCGGAAAGCATACAAAAACATAGCCTACGCAAAAAATTTATATCTTGCAACAGTCACTAGCACTGAACCACCACGAAACAACCACAGAAACCCTAGAACTTCAACATTATTCATGAGAACCAAATTTAAACTGAAAAGGAAAGTTGAAATTCTTATCGAGTACCAGAGAATTCATGAGCTTGCCGTTCTTGCCGCTTTCTCTGGTGACAACAACTTTCGGCTGCTTCGAACACGAAACGGAGACCGATGCAAGTGAAACACACGCGCCGACTCTGAATGAACGACGGAAGCAACTCCGCCGCTGCTGCGAGGTGGAAGAAGACGACGTCAACGGAGGAGGAGAGGAAGAGGAGAGAGAAAGCTTCGACATTTTGTGAACTTGTTGCTCGACTGCCAGCTGTAAGTCTGTAACCGATTTTAAACCGCAACTTTTCCTCAGTATAAGCAATCAGAAAAGCTTTTATATAATTAATTGGAGTATTTAATCAAAAGTACTAAGTACTAATCAACAGAATTGTGGCCTTTCCGGACACGTCGCACATCTGAAAGGATAAGAATTGTGCTTATGACACGTGTACAACAAGTAGGGCCCACTAATCCGCTGTGACCTACCGACCATTGTAGGCAATGATGGTACTTTACTGTTATCATCAGCTGCTATACGGAGATAATGGAAGCTTGAATTTAGACCGTAGATTTTAATAAAGGAATGTGAAACATCTTATCTGACGGTTTATATCATGATTTAGTTTAGCTTAAGGTGTGAGTAAATACTAAGTGGACGTTTGGACATAAGAATTGTAAAATTCCAAAAAGAAGAGTAAAAATGGTATTTGAAAGGGAAAATTAGAGATGTGTTTGGACATAAACATAATTTTGTGTTGCTTTTGAAGTTTTGTGACTGATCTGAGTAAAAATTTTAAAAAATAATTTTTTGAAGTTTTTTAAATTTTGAAAAAATTTCAAATTCATCTTTAAATGAAAATTATAAATTTTGTGGCCAAATATTAATTCTAGAAAAAGTAAAAAATTCTAATGACCAAACGTGCTCTAATAAATACTGGTGAAAATATTGTCTAGGATCTCAGGTGTGCGCCCCAAGATGCAACAGATCTAAATTTAGCTCCTCCTTGTTCTCAAAGAACACGCAAAGCAAAATTAAAGTAGAGTCTCTTACTAATTATGTAGGGGCATTCATTGGTACTAATAAAGGATTTAAATAAAGTAATTAGAGTATCCCTTTTTCCTCTTTTAGTGAGTCAAAAGTTAAGTTTAGAATTGTTTAATCTTGCTTATCATATCACAAAATCACTCCGGATCTGTTTAGATATTTTTCCGGTCCAACTTTTTTCATAAATACCAGAAAAAATTCAAAAATAATCATATTTATAAATAATCATTCAAAAATAGTCATAGTTTCAAAGTAATCGAAATTTAGTTACTTTTCATGTAAAGATAAATCTGAACGAAAATACTGTTCAAAATCCGGAAAATACTCCAGCAAAGTATACTGGTCCAGTATATTATGCTGGAAGTTCATATACAGGTGCTCGAATCTCTAGTATATTATGCTGGAACTTTCCACGTATTGGAGTTCCAGCATAATATGCTGGAAGTTCATACACAGATGCACCGAACTCTAGTATATTATGCTGGATCGGTCTCTGTTGCAGCAAAATAGTTGCTATTTTTCAATGACTTGGCAAGTGCTGTCTATTTTTGAATGATCAGTCCGAAAACTGGCTAGCCCATGCTAATTTTACATAAATACTAGAAAAAGCACGAGCTCAACGTTTCACATTTTCGGGCATCTGACGATTTTGTTTTTTTCTTTTCAATCCTTGAATTGGTTTCAGTCTGCACCAGTTCGTATCACTCGGAATATTGATGATTTTGCATATGCATATTCTAATACGATTGGTCATTGCTTAATTTCAACCAACATAAAACCGTAACTAAGAGATAACAACTAAGCATGATCCTTAGAACTGGACTGTAAAATGACTTCAAATGTTGCAAATATTCTTTGTTTACAAGGTGACATAAACTCAAACTCTCAAACGTGAAGATACAAGAACTTAAAAAGTCCAATACATCCAATGTAAATCAAACGTCTCAATCATTGATATGCTAAACCCGAAGAAGTCTGATGCTTATGGAAGACGTAGAATGAAGCAAATTATATATCAATCATAGAAACAACCATTCAAGCTACATCACATATACTTGAACTTAAGAAATCAATCTGAATTAAAGTGCATGATGACAAATTATATTTAGCTCTGGATAATAAAAGGAAACCACATACTGACAATGACAACTCAAAGTGCACTTAACATTTCCACAATGTTTGAAAAATTGCCTAGTGTGGGAGGAATTCGTCCTTCGAAACGGTATCCTTCAAGTCGAAATACTTTCCTTAAAAGCCAATCTCCTTTAGTATTTTATACCGATCACTGTATATTCATACAAAGTCTTGCATATCAACAACGCATTAACATAAAAATCTTAAAAAATTTCAACACAGAGAAGGAAAATCCTTTAAGCCTTCATCAGAAAGCAGCTTACAATTCCCGCCAAAAAAGATTAGGTGCACGTATTGAAAGAAATTCCTTCTGAGAATGTGCAAATATAAATTAAAGGCTCATTTGTACAACTGATCTGTTCCAAAATAAGGGTGTCTAACGGGTGGGCCGGGCCGGGCCGGTTACATTTTTTTTTGAACCTGACGGGTTGCGGTTACGGGTTCTTACCGGTTAATTGTTAACGGGTTTAACGGGTTGGGGCTTATCCGGGTAAATTCGAACCCGTGCGGGTAGGGGTACTGCCGGGCCGGGTTAACAGTAAAATTTTTTTTTTTTTTTTTGTATTTGTTAGAACTATCGTAAAAATATAAACAAAAAAATAAACTTATAAAAATAGTGTTTGAATAAAGGATACAAATACTTTAAAATTCTTATATTTGAATATATCATTAAGAATTTACTTATAATTTGCAAGTTCAAAACTTCAAACTTGCAAATTAAAGTTTACATTTAATACTTCAAATTAAAGTTTAAACTTGTATTTATACGTCTAATAATATTAAAATAACAAACTAAAACATTAAGCATAAATGCATAATACGTCTAATAATATATTTTTTTTTTTTTAAAAAAAAAAATTTAGCCGTTAAAACTGGGCCGGGCCGGGCCGGTTTAACCGGTAAGTGCACTGTTCACTTTGACCGGGTTGGACCGGTCCGGTTACCCGTTTCAAAATAATTAAACGGACCAACGCCCTCTAACCCCCTACCCAGCACACCCGGCTCCCTATGAACCGGGCCGGGCCGGTTCCGGTTTTAACCGGTCTGGGCCGGGCCGATTACGGGTCAACCCGGCCCTTTAGACACCCTTATTCCAAAATATATCAAATAAATTGAAGTCCGTTGAAAAAGATTAATAACCAAATAAATAGATAGAAGATACAAAATTGCATATGTGGAAGACTCATCTTCAAGTTTTTATGACAGATCTTGCAACATAGAGAAAAATTTCCAACTCCATTGGATCTAAGTCGAAGACATTCTAATTGGTAAGTCAATAAAGTGGTGAATTCTTATTTGAAATTCAAGAATCTAATCACTAAGTCAACAATTTATCAAAAGAATCAATATGTTCAGTCACCACGTACATATATCCAGATATTACATTAGCCAATAACATAATCAAAGAGACTCATGATTGCTGGACTCCTATTTTGACGACATACAACCAAGAAAAGTTATACTTTATTGGCTGCAAGGATCACCTATTCAGTGCTTAACACATATCAAGTAATGTAACCTTCTCATTGTGAAAGTACTAATGAATAAGATATAACTATACTTTAAGTCAGCATCATAGAACAAAAATTGCATTTTCATGTCCATGTTTCTCATTTCTTACAATTAGTGTTTCATCTGTTTCAGAGTGTCTCTCAAGGTGGGACTTGTCTGAACCATTTAGGAAGTGTCTCTATCTCCACAAATCTCAAATTATCAGACATATTGAATGTAAAGATCAAAATGCAAGTAAATGCAATCATGTAGAAAAGTCGCTCTCAAATGATAATATTAGGAAGACTCGACAAAGAAAAAATTGAAGAGTTGTTATATTTTCCAGTAGAGAAAACATATACACAATAAACAAAAAAGATTAAAGTAAAATCCCATAACATTTTATAAGTACGGAGAAGATAAAAAGATAAATTTCCTCAATTAGTATAATTAACATCTCTTTAGATCTGGTGTTTTTGGCGAATCTTGCTTTTAACATGAAGTTCTATCCTTCGTGTTTCCTTCTGGCTCCCACAACACTGAACACAACATATGTAAGACTATGCTCTGCACAAGTTTGCATATTTAAAGCTACTTTCAAGTAGACATATAACTAAAACATTGCTTTGTCGAGAACTCTTTGCTCCTTGTGTATCCACTACTTGAGCTCAATTTCTAGTTAACAACTAAAAAAAGCTCAATTTCTAATTAAGCTTCGATCTAGTATAGAATATCAACTCTGTATAGGATAGAATGCAAGAGACGAATGCGTCGTACGGGGTATAACAATTAGTTAGAAAACAGAGAGTACCTAAACGAATTCAACTTGAGCTTTAAATGACTATCTGTTTGTTTTTCTTATATCAAATATTCAATCTGTAACCTCATCAATCTAATCACAACTTTGAGATTAATGATATAAAGCATACATATGTTGATATATCTGATTTCTTGTTATGATCCAGCAAATTCAGTTCCAAGGAAGCATTTCAACTCTCCATGATCTTTTATCTTGAAAATTTGGTAGAACACCTCTTAGCTTCTTCAACCATCTTGTCATGTTCGAGTTATTAGTAAGTTATTGACATATATAAGGACGACAAGTTCATGACCATGTTATTAACATGCCTTTTAGTGAACAAAGAACGGTATAAAAAGTACATTATTTTTACGACGGTATTTGCATAATTAAGATGACAATTTAAGTAATTAACTCCTCCATCCATGTGACAAAAATAATTCAAAGAGTATAACAATGTTTTTCCATTAAAGTAGTAGATGATTAATTAAACTTTGGTATATTTAAATGGAACAAAAGATAAATATCCATTTTAAATTCTCATTCTTCTGTAATCCTTTGAAATTACCAACCACAATATGGCAAGTACAATGAAAATTTTCAATCTCTGCTTAGGAAAATAAAGAAGGCAGGTTGCTCATAGGTTTCAACTATAAGTCCAAATAGTTAAATCAAAACTTAATCCATCACTAAGTGATTAACACAGGCGCCTGTAGTTTGTTTTGTCACCATAAAACAACAGCAGCCATAGAAATTAATCCATAAAAATGAAAACCGTTAAGAGATTTTAAAATAAAGGAAAAAATAAGACAGAAAAAAAAGAAGATGATTTGAGAAAAAATTATGAGAACCTTACCTTGCATAGTAAGACAAATGAGATGTAACGACCCGACCGGTTGTTTTGGGAATTTAAACTTCGTTCAGTGGTGTAAGGTCTTGTACAACTTCATATTGTGTATATCAACCTGCGTGCATGATTGGATTCAGTTACCGGATAATCCGGAGCCGAATTGGAAGAACATTTTCAATTTTTGAAGCTTAAGTGATGAAAGTTGACCGGAGGTTTGACTTTTGAGTAAACGGAATCGAAATGAGTTTTGGGTGATGCCAACAACTTCGTATGATGATTTTGGACTTAGGCGCGCGTCCGGAATTGGTTTTGGAGGTCCATAGAGTAATTTGTGGTAATTCGGCGAAAGTTAGAATTTTGGCGATTTCGGCCGATAGGTGAAAATTTGATATCAGGCTCGGAATGATATTCCGAATGTGGTTTTAGGTTCGTAGTGTTATTTGTAACCTGTGTGTCAAATTTCAGGTCATTCGGACTAGTATTGATGTGTTTCGGGATCAGTTGTGGATTTTGGAAATTTCATAGTTCATAGGCTTGAATCCATGCATAATCGGCGATTTTGATGTTATGTGAAGTGGTTTGAAGGCTCGACTAATTTCTTGTGGAGTTATAGGATTGGTTGGTATATTTAGTCGAGGTTCTGGGTGCCTCAGGTGTGTTTCGGGTGGTTAACGAATTGTTTTTGGGAATTTAGAGTTGCTGACTTGCTCGTTTTTGGAGTTCTGGTGTTTTTCGCACCTGCGGATGGGTAGCCGCAGGTGCGAGGTCGCAGGCGCGGAAGGGAAGCCCGCAGATGCAGAATTTGGGAAGCCAGGCATGAGGCGCAGGTGCGAGGTTGTTGCCACACCTGCGAGCCTGCAGGTCCGTGACCTTAAGCTTAGGTGCAAAGATGTGGGAGTTAGTAATTTCTGCAGGTGCGACTGGTTGGACCACATGTGCGGAATGCGCAGGTGCGAGAAATGTTCGTAGGTGCAAGGATTGCTGGGCAGAAAAGGGGACAGAATCGAGGGTTGTTCATTTTCACTCCATTTTTGGATTTTGAGCTCGGGAGAAGGCGATTCTTTGATGGATTTTCAGAGGAATCTTATGGGTAACGATTTCTTACTCGAATTTGGTTTATTTCATTAATCAATTGTGGTTTTCCTCATTTTATCAAGGAAATTGAGAGTAAAAGTTTGGAAAATGGAGTAAACGTTTCCCAATTGAAAATCCGAGATTTGAGTGAGATTTTGAGTTCGATTTTTGATGATTTTTGTTCGAATGTTCTCATAATAGAGCGGGTGTTCATAATTTATAAATTTTAACCGATTCCGAGACGTGGGCCCGGGTTACTTTTCGGGTAATTTTCCTAATTTCGCGTCTTAGCTTCGAATTTATTAGTTAAACTAGTTGCTTATAGTATTATTTACACGATGCTATTGATTTGATTAGATTTGGTCCATTGGGAGTCGGATAATCGTGGCAAGAACGTGACTTCAAGTTTGATTGAGCGGTTGGTAAGTATCTTGTCTAACCTTGTGTGGGGGAATTACCCCTTAGGATTTGGGTCTTATATGTTGTTTGTAGTCCGTGTAAGCAAGGTGATGAGTGTGTGCTCGGGCTTTATTTGTGAAAAGTTGACCCTTTAGAAAATATTAGATCCTTATATTCGCCGAGTATGAAATGTCCTTAGCATGACTTAATTACCTAAATTCTATTGTCATCTTTATTTGCTTAAATGTGGAATGTTCTTACTTTTGGATTTACTCCTATTTCCTATTTGACTCCTAATCGACTTATCTGAGGATTTTATTTCCTTTTTACTGTCATGCTATGTCTTCTTAACTGTTTATCTCTAATTGTAATTATCTTCATCTCATTCTAGAATGGTTTAGTCTTGACTGAGGTTATGATTATTTTCACATGTTTGTCCCAAAATGAAATTTTTTGAATACCCTTGAAATTACCGACCTTAAAGGAAGTTTAGATAGATTATACCTTAGTTGGCTTGCCCGTAAATAGAGTTATCGGATTGTGTTGATTTCTTGTTGTTAACCCGTGTAATTAAGTGCGGCTGTTACATGCTATTTTCCTTCCTTGTTGAGTGATTCTTAATATGCATAGCTCTCCTTATTATGTTTATTTCTCGTGAACTAGTTTTGCCTATCTTGTGATTGAAGGTTATTGAGTTGATGTATTATTTGTATCTTGAACTGTTGCCATTGTTGTTGTTGTACTTGTTGTGGTGATGCACGAGGTTTCTGCCGTGGAGTTGTTGATATGGGGATTTGCACGAGGTTTCTGCCGTGCCGTGTTTACTATTGATATTGCACATGCGGCGTGATAAGGCGGGATATGAGATTGAGGGTTGTGCATGTGGCATGATAAGGTGGGAACATGCTTATGCACGTGTGGCGAAATAAGGCGGGCATATACTTTACTATTGCACCCGTGGCGAGACAAGGTGGGCTATGTCAGGGATTGTTTGTGACACTTGTGTTGGCCTGTGGGCATTCCTTGTTGTTGATATTGTGTACTGGAACAATTACTGTGTGAGTTTATTCGCGTGGAAACTTATGAGATGAAAATGCACGTGTTGCCTTTTGCTTTCCTTGTGTTTATTGGTTGTTGAAATCATGTTAGGACACCTGCACAAGCATACACGTAGTTAAGTACTACTAATGAATTTAGGACTCCTTGTTGTTGTCAAGTATAGATACTCTTGTTGTGCTTACCGTATAGGTGGGAATAACCCAATTGACACGTGAGTCGTCCGTGCAATTAGTACTTGAATCTTTGGCCCCACAGGGCGCCCCTTTTTCTCGTGAAATCGGGTTTCGACATTGACAACTCTTTTAAGAGGAAGGGTTATTAAAAGAGAGAGTCTCCACTAACGGATTAAGGTGCGTTAGGGCACCTATTTACAAATGACTCGGGTTTACTAGTTTACTAGTTAGGGCACCTATTTACAAATGACTCAAATTGGCCTCCGCATCTAAACAACAAATGCATGCAAACTGATTAGCATTAACAAGCTTTATTAATTGCAAAATCCTATAGGCAGGATATCTATGTGATGAAAAACCAGTTTCTTAATGCGATTATTAGAACCTACAAAATTTGCTTACTGATTTTAGCATAATACGATTAAGCCTAGCAGCATGGTATCTAGGTGTTTTTATGCGATAGTAAACAGTGACTAGTCACAGAAACAAGCCCGAAATTATTCGTTTTAATCCTGTAGGCATGTTTTCTAGTGAGGATAACAGTACAATAAACATGCATAAAAAACATTTAAACAGATTCAGGCGGGCATTCTATAACTTGATCCGGTTTTAGATCTAGTAGGCATGATTTCTATAATCTAAACAGTTTTAAATCCTATGGACATGATTTTCTATAATTCGAACAGTTTTAAATCCTATAGACATGATTTCTATAATCTGAACGAAACAGTATGCAAGCAGGAATTCATACACATATTGGATCATACCATTTCTATAGGCATGGTCTGTAACAGAACCTAATTGAACCAAACATTAAGCCTATGGACATGGTTTCTAACACATAATGACTGAACACAATAAGACACCTAAAGTCATGATTTCTAACATATAACATTCAACAACATAGCATTAAACCTATAGATGGGTTTCTACCCCACTTTATAGCAAATATAAAATAAGAACCCTTTTCCATTTTTACTAATACCCCAGAATTGTTATTACAAATAATTATTACAGACCAAAATTTAATGAATGAATTAAAAAATAAGTAAAACTATAAGGAGCCTACAGCAGGACCAAATACACCTGGACAGGCCAGGCCTTCAACTCACAGTAGCTCCAAAAGCCCATGTTCATAGATACAACATGACCAGTGGTGAGTGATTCACCCATATTTCAAGGATAAGCATACATAACCAAAATCTCTAGTGTGTCAGAGTTCCCAAGGGATTCAAGAACCCAGTGCAGTTCTCACACTAGAGAAACTGATCGGAAATAGCTCAAGGAAGACTAGGGACCAAATCCTAGTGTGTCAGAGTTCACAAGGGTCTCACATGAACCCTGAGCAGTGCTCACACTGGGGAGGCCAGAGGACAGAACCTAAATAGCTTTGGCTTTCAGCCAGCTAAGAATGAGGATTCAGAAGGATCAGATAGTAAAGGAATATGAGGGAGTAGAATGGATTAGGGAATTCACTTAAGGACAGAATCACATATAGAACATGTACAAAATAACAAACATGTTTGAACCTAAGCATACTTAATCCAATTTTAGGAATTAACAGTCAGTCACATGCTAGTAAGGCTAGTTCATAAGCAGATTCATAATGATAATAAAGATTTTAGATTAGACTAAGTCATAGAAAGGGAACACATTGATTAGCAGTAGGTCAGGAACTGATTAAGACAGTTATTAGAAGCATCATAATATAGTAAGAACAGAACCAAACATGCGATATTATAACATG
Source organism: Nicotiana knightiana (assembly GCA_005239525.1). NCBI lineage: Eukaryota > Viridiplantae > Streptophyta > Magnoliopsida > Solanales > Solanaceae > Nicotiana > Nicotiana knightiana. The sequence continues at coordinate 36,234 of ML414262.1, read as the reverse complement.
TTCAACAAACACACTTATAAATCTGTTAAGGCACACATCTATACATGGCTAAACAGTCTTTAGGAAAAGGTATGAAAGCATGCTTATAACAAACTTAACTCTAAAAGATGGTCCTCAATAACACAGAGTTAGGCAGATTTAGTTAATCAATTCAAACTAAGTTCCACATGTATTAACTACAAGTAATAGCATTTAGGATAACATGGTCTAATAGCAGTAACACATTGAGCAAATAATCATAATGAAATGGCAGAGGATTCAATAACTCACCAGTTAAGATGAAACAGGGAAGAAAGGAATCCAACAGTATAGCAAATATCACCAAACGAAAGCAAAAACTTGAAGATTTCTGGTCTTGGCTTTCAACCGGCCAAGAATCAAAACACAGAATAAGATTGCTCAATAGAGTAAGAGCACAACTCTTTTGTTTAGAGTAGTGAAAATGTTTTCGAACTCTGAATATCTTTTTTCAAAGGGGAGTGGGGATGGGTTTAAATAGTGCCGAGATTAGAGAATAGAAAATAGTTAATTTAAATACTAAAGGCAAGTACTTAAATCAGTAAAATTGAACCCTAAATTTTAGGTGAAGATACACAAAATCAGTAGAAAATAAGGTAAAGAATCACATAAGGCATACAATGAACATAGACAAGAGATTATTTATAAAAAAAGGAATACTGAATCGAACCAGATTTGGTTCAAGTAAAAGGGGCTGAAACCCTAATTTAGGTAAATCCCAAAATCAACAGAAAATAATGGCAAAGAATCATGTATTAGCATAAGAAATGAACGTAGACAGGGATTATTCAAAAGGAAACCTAAAATCGAACCAAATTTGGTTCAAGTAAAAGGGTCTGAAACCCTAAATTTAGGTAAACCACAAAATCGGCTGAAAATAAAGGTAAGAATCACGTATTAGCATAAAAATAAACATAGATAGGAGATTATTCAAAAGGAAACCTAAAATCGAACCAAATTTGGTTCAAGTAAAAGGGTCTGAAACCCTAAATTTAGGTAAGTCAAGGTAATCAACACAAATAAGCAGATTCACAAGTAATAGAGTGAACATAGACGGAAAAATGCTAAAAATCAGAGTTTGAACCAATTTAGGTTCGAATCAAAGAGAATCTAGAATGCTAACCTTTAGGGTTTAGTGCGAATCAGCGAGATATGAGAGAAAATAACGTGTTTGGACTCAAGGTTGTCCAGATTCAAGAGTTAAACATAGATTTGAACAGAATCAAGTAGGGGTACTTGCCATGTTTAGGCAAGTACCTAAGTTACTTCGTAACACAACACCAAATAAGGGGAAAACACCGAAATGCTAAGGGAATAGGGAAAGAATCCCATTAGGAATGAAATTTGGGGGGATTTGAGTGAGGCGGCCGAATTAGGGTTCATCAGAGGAGGAGAAATAAGGGTGGCGGATTTGGGAAATTAAGGTTAGGGTTTAGGGGGCGGAGATATAAGGAAAATGGTTGATTGTTTATCAGTCGTTGATCATTTTGATTTAAGCGGACTGGGTTTGTTTTAATGCAGTGTGTAAGGATATTGGGAATAGGAAAATTGGGTTGGTTTGGGTAATATTATGTCCGAAATCAATTAAAATTGGAGCCAGATTTTAAATACCCAAATTTAACCAATAAATAATTTGTAAAAAATAATAGATAAATAACAAAATATCATTTGTGCATAAAAATAAGTAAAAACAATTATGTAATATTATAAAAATATAAAAAGTTATTTTTTTGCATAAATAAAATAATTATAAGTACATATGGGTAATTATTGCAAATTGTGCAATTTTAGCCTTTAAAAATACAAATATCATTATAACAAATGTACTAAAAATATTTAAAACCTAATATGGGGTTAAATGATGATTTTAGATTATAAAATCATCATAAAAATAATTTTTAAGGTAACTAATGGATATTTATATAATAAAAATACAGAAATAAACTGATTTAAAGCCTTCAAAAATTATAAAAAATTATGAAAACTGCTTGTTCATGCTTGTAAATCAATTGATGATGCATGTGCACTATTTTGAAAGTGTATAGATATAGGTTTTAATAATATGCGGTAAAAATTAGGTATCAACAGCTGCCCCTCTTTACCTGGGAAGGATGAAAGAGTTGGTGGGTAAAGAAATGATGACCGATTTTGACCGAATGGTGTGATTTGAAAAACACAGGTCGCACTCTGGTCTCTGAGTTTCCAACATATCCCTGGTTTTACAGGAATCAGGCCATGTGTAGTTCTGGATCCGACGATGGAATAAACTGATGGAATTGTTGTAAGAACGAACTGAATATTCTGGATAGGACATATTGAGAATGGTTACAGATATTTGAGCGGGTATGAGAATGGGTAACAGACGGTGATCGGTTACGTTTGAAATAATTGAAGGATATGAACGTTGAATGGAAACTAGAGCGAAGATTGCTCCCGTTATGAGAACGCTTACCTCCCGGATTACCTGCAAACTCAAGATACGATGCATGCATATAGATTATCGCATAAATTTAAACATGATGCAAATTCCCTTTGGACCGTGGAGATCTTCTTTGGACGGTGAGGATGATGTCCTTAGACCATGATGTCCCGGGCCATGAATTGTGCAGTAAAGGATTCGCAGACCATGAAATGATGTTCTCGGGCTATGAAGATGGTTCCTCTGAACCATGAAGATTTTGAATAATGATGTGCAAGATTAAGATATCCTCGGGCCATAGCATGGTGTCTTCCGGCTATGAGGATGATGCCTTGGGACCATGAATCCTTTGGACAAATTGGCGATATATCAACCCATGAGATCCGAAGACATGATGCTTGAGATAAAACAAGACAGAGCTTAGTCTTGTATAGAGTTGGGAGCAGAGCTTAGCCCCGAGAGAAGAGAATAATGCAAGGTTTTTGGAACAGAGCAACATTTGTGGTTATGCAAGGAGAGACAATGCTTAGTCTCTTGTAATAGTAAGGTAATTCTTAGCCTTATGCAGTTGGGGAGGCAAGGCTTAGACTCACGCAACATTTGAGTCAATGCTTAGTCTCATGCAATGGAAAGGCAATGCTTAGCCTTATGCAGTTAAGGAGGCAGGGCTTAGCCTCATGCAAGATGGAGACAGTGCTTAGTCTCATGCAGGGGAAGGCAATGCTTAGCCTTATTCAGTTGAGGAGGCAGGGCTTAGCCTCATTCAAGATGTATACAATTCTTATTCTCGTGCAGGAAAGGCAATGCTTAACCTTATGTAATTGAGTAGGCAGGGCTTAACCTCATGCAAGATGGAGACAATGCTTAGTCTCATGCAGGGGAAGGCAATGCTTAGCCTTATGCAATCGAGGAGTCATGGCTTAGCCTCATGAAATATTTGAGACAATGCTTAGTCTCATGCAATGGGAAGGCAATTATTAGCCTTATGCGATTGAGGAGGCAAGGCTTAGCCTCATGGAAGATGGAGACAATGCTTAGTCTCATGCAGGGGAAGGCAATGCTTAGCCTTATGTAATTGAGGAGGTAGGGCTTAGCCTCATACAAGATGGAGACAGTGCCTAGTCTCATGCATTGAATAAATAGTAAGTGATAGTGGAGTATTTCTTAGATGTGGATGAGTTCAGTGGCTTTGTTGTTGTGAAGACAGTGATTCTAAGGTGCGCACGTACTGGCGACTATCTCTTGTTCCTGTACTCAAAGAAAAATCGTGAGTTTTACGGGGGAGGTTGGTTCGTGCCTTTGTCTGCTTGCTTTTCTCCGCTCCGCATTGGAATCCTGTTCGAGGGTAGCATCCGGCCAAAAATAAAGTTTTTAAAAAATATGCATGCATAGTTATTCAAAACACAATATGCAATTTTAAAAATTGATTAGATGAACCAGTAACTGCGACATTGTTAGAGACATTGCCACCTTCTTGCCATAGAATTTTGAGGGTCCTCCTCAAAATTCTGCCCCAGTTATCTAGACAATTTCTGGCTATTCCGCATACGGTGCCGTTGGCTAAACTTACTTCAGAATTTTGAGGGTCCTCCTCAAAATTCTGCCTTAGTTTCTGATTATGGGGAAAATGAAAATTTTATTGTATTGTGACCAAACCCACATGGCTACCTACGTATCCCCTCTTATATGGGAATTAGGTCAAGCGTAGTTCAATTACATCATATGAAGAAATGCAAAAAGTTTAAACATAGTATCTTTTGATTGCGTTCGAATTGATAGGCTTTGGCCAAACTTCTCCATCCATCTGTGAGTATGAGTGTTCCTCCTGTTAGTACCCTGTGAACCATGTAAGGTCATTGCCAATTGGGTGAGAATTTTCCTTTGGTTTAATCCTGATGTGGAAAGATCCGTTTCAGCACCAGCTGCCCCGGTGTGAACTGTCTAGGTTTGACTCTTTTGTTGAAAGCTCTAGACATTATGTTCTAATAAAGATGAAATGACACACTGCATTCATTCTTTCCCCATCAATGAGAGCTAATTGCTCATATCGACTCCTTATCCATTCTGCATCACTGAGTTCAAATCCTTGTATAATTCTCAAGGAAGGAATTTCTACCTCGGGGGGGATGATGGCTTCAGTACCGTAGACCAATAGGTAAGGAGTTGCCCCGGTTGACGTGCAGACTGTGGTACGATATCCCAATAAGGAAAATGGTAACTTCTCGAGCCATTTCTTGTGATTCTCTACCATCTTCCTTAGTATCTTCTTGATGTTCTTGTTGGTGGCCTCCACAACTCCATTCATTTGGGGTCGGTATGCTATGGAGTTTTTGTGCTTGGTTTTGAAGGTTCCACACATGGCTTTCATTAGATCACTATTGAGATTGGCGTCATTGTCAGTGATGATGGATTCTGGAACCCCAAATCGACAAACAATACGATCCCTGACAAAATCTGCGACAACTTTCTTGGTTACAACTTTGTAAGATGCAGCTTCAACCCACTTTGTGAAATAGTCTATGGACACTAGAATGAACCTGTGCCCGTTTGAAGCTGCAGGCTCGATTGGTCCAACGACATCCATTCCTCAGACAGCAAAAGGCTAAGGTGCGCTGGTCGCATTAAGTTCATTTGGAGGTACCCGTATCATATCTGCGTGTATCTGGCACTGATGATATTTTTGGACATATCGGATGCAGTCTGTTTCCATAGTCATCCAAAAGTATCCAGCTCTGAGTATCTTCTTGGCTAGGATGAAACCATTCATGTGTGGGCCGCAGGTTCTGGCGTGTATATCTTCAAGCAGTTTGGAGGCTTATTTGGCATCAACACACCATAAATAGCCCTAGATATGGAGTTCTTCTATATAGAATTCCTTCACTTTAGAAGAAATGGTTGGACAACCTCCAAAGTGTGCGTTTCTAGGTGTGGTTTGCATGCTCTAGATATTCACTTTTTGCCAAATATTCCCTGATATCGTGGAACCATGGATTCCCATCTGTTTCTTCTTCAACATGAGCACAGTAAGCCGGTCGATAATGAATTTTTACCGGAATGGGATCGATGAAATTCTCGTTTGGGTGTTGCATCATGGAGGACAAAGTGGCCAGTGCATCTGCGAATTCATTCTGGATTCTGGGGACATGTCGGAACTCTATCTTCGTGAACCTCTTCATCGTCTCTTGTATGTGATGCAGATATGGTAGTATCTTGGTGTTCTTCGTAGACATTCTCCTTGTACCTGGTGCACCATCAGGTCTGAATCGCCAATCACCAACAATTCCTGGATGTTTATATCGACAGCCAGATTGAGACCTAATATGCAGGCTTCATACTCCGCCATATTGTTGGTGCATAGAAACCTGAGTTTTGCGGACACCGGGTAATGTTGACCTAACACCAAAATGGCTCCGATACCGAACTCCTTTGAAATTTGCAGCTCCGTCAAAAAATATTCTCCACCCGTCGTAGGCTTCAACAATATCTTCTCCTACGAACGACACTTCTTCATCAGGAAAATACATTTTCAGTGGTTCGCATTCTCCTCCTACAGGATTTTCTGCAAGATGATATGCTAATGCCTATCCCTTAACTGCCTTCTGAGTTACATAGATCAAATTCGCTCAAAAATATTTTCCATTTGGCCAGCTTTCCTGTAGGTATAGGCTTCTGAAATATGTACTTCAAAGGATCCATCCTTAATATGAGATATGTGGTATAAGCACAAAAGTAGTGCCTCAGTTTCTGGGATATCCATGTCAAAGCACATCAAGTGCGTTCCAACAGAGAGTACCGTGCTTCGTAAGGTGTGAACTTCTTACTCAGATGATATATGGCCTGCTCTTTTCTCATTGTCTCGTCATGCTATCCCAAGACACAACCGAAAGCCCCATCTAGTACGGAAAGGTGGAGTAGTAGTGGCCTACCAGGTTCTGGCGGGACTAGGACTGGTGGTGTGGACAAGTATTCCTTGATTTTGTCAAAAGCCTTCTGACAGTCTTCAGTCCAACTGGTGATAACATCCTTCTTTAGCATTTTTGAAAATCGGCTCACATATTACAATTGATTATGCTATGAAGCAGCTGATATAGTTGAGACGTCCCAAGAAACTCATCACGTCCTTCTTGATCTTTGGCGGTGGTAGATCCTGGATAGCCTTGACCTTTGATGGGTCTAACTCAATTCCTCGACGGCTGACAATGAACCCTAACAATTTTCTGGAAGGAACCCCAAATGTGCATTTTGTGGGGTTCAATTTTAGATTGTACCTCCGCAGCCGGTCAAAAAACTTTTTCAAATCTGCTATGTGATCTGCGGCCTTCTTGGATTTGATGACGACATCATCCACATATACATCTATCTCCTTGTGTATCATGTCATGGAAAATGGTTGTCATGGCCCTCATGTAGGTGGACCCATCATTCTTTAGACTAAACGACATATACACTCCCCATGGCGTGATGAAAGTTGTTTTCTCTGCGTCTTCTTCGTCCATCCAAATCTGATGATAACCCGCGAATCAATCTACAAAGGATTGGAGTTCATGCTTAGCGCAATTGTCGATCAGAATGTGTATATTTGGTAGTGGGAAATCATCTTTGGGACTCACTCTATTTAAATACCGATAGTCGACACACACCCTGACTTTTTCGTCTTTCTTCGAAACCGGCATAATGTTGGCCAACCAAGTTGGATATTCAACTACCCTGAGGACCTTAGCTTTGATCTGCTTGGTGACATATTTCTTGATTTTGATACTCATGTCTGGTTTGAACTTCTTGAGTTTCTATTTTACTGGTGGACACATTGGATTGGTAGGTAGCTTGTGAGCCACTATGGATGAGCTCAACCCGGTCATATCATCATACGACCACGCGAAAATGTCCTCATACTCTCTCAGGAAACGAGTGTACTCTTCCTTCTCTGATGGTGACAAGTGAATGCTTATGCGAGTTTCTTTGACTATTTACAAATCTCCCAAGTTGACTATCTCGGTTTCGTCCAGACTGGACTTAGGCTTGTTCTCAAAATTCTCAACTTCTTTAACAATTTCCTCAGGTATCACATCTTCTTCTTTTATCTCTTCCGAGTCACTATTCTTATGTTGCGTTGTCTCATTACATGTCACAGTCGTTGGTTTATTAAGATAAGAAATAGTAATGCTGTAGAGAGAAATATATGAAACATAGTAATAATAAAACATCAAGCCATTGATAAATATTAAAACATCAAACAAAGCATTTTTAATGACTTCAAACAACGTTTTCCTAAACAAAATATTGAAAGGAAACAAAATGTTTTTAAACAAAAATGCTCAAGAGGAATTGTTTTCAAAATAAATGACATTAGCAACCATGCTAATCCGGGACTCGTCGGGCCTTGGATGGTGTGGCAGTCCAGTTCCTGAGAACATCTCCCTTTTCTACTGTCTGGACGATGAGGCCTTCTTCCTCCTCCTCCTAAACTATTACACTGCAATCCATGTCTTCCCCTTCTAGAAATAAATTCCTCAGACCAGCTAGCATCTTTCGGATCCCCACATCATGTCAGCTTGGTGGAAATATTGGTTCAGGATCGGTATTATCTGCTCGATAGGGTAGTAAGGACCACGCCATGGTGGCGACTAGTTCTAATACTTATGATAGGTGTATTGATATCCCAGTCCAAAGGTCGTGCCGTGACGTTTTGCTGTATTGGCTTGGCAGTACCTTGGAGATTCTTCCCGAGCCCTTTACCGGGTTCATACCCTGCCTATGCTAGTATGCTTTCTATTTTGCTGCTCCACCACTTGTCTTTCTCAATCGCATTGACGCGCTCGATGCGGTGATAAGTCTCTCCACCTAATTTCCTTATATTTTCCACGACCGAAACAATTTGGTTGGTATAAATGGGATTACTCCCGTCTCTCCTCCTGATAATTCCATTCGAACTTTACAGCCTGGTGCAAAGTAGAAGCCACAGCCCCAGCGACATGTATCCAAGGTCGTCCCAACAGTAAGTTGTACGAGGCGGATATGTCGAGTACTTAGAATTCGACATCGAACCAAGTTGAACCCATTGTAAGCAAAGATTGGTTTCCCCGATTGTGAGCCTTTGAGACCCATCGAATGCCATCACGTTCATAGTTCCTGCTCGTATTTCATGCAAACCTTTACCCAATCTTTTCAAAGTTGTCAATGGACAGATGTTGAGACTGGAACCTCCATCTATCAAAACCCTGGAAATGAATTTATCCTCACATTGTACCGTGATGTGAAGCGCCCTATTGTGGCTTAATCCTTCTGGTGGAAATTCGTCTTCATGGAAAGTGATTTTATGGATCTCCATTACTTGTCCTACCATGTGTCCATCTCCCCATTGGTTATATTGTTAGGCACGTAAAATTCGTTCAATACCTTCATCAAGGCATTCCTATGTGCTTCAGAATTCTGCATTAATGATAGAATGGATATCTGAGCAGGAGTTTTGTTCATATGGTCTACTACAGAATATTCTCTCGCCTGCACCTTCCTCCAGAAATCATCTAGGCCGGTCTCAATGATGGGCTGCTTGGAAGCAGCTTCTTTACTTGTCCCTCCTAATTTCTCGGGTGTATAAATTTTCCCAGTCCTGGTCATCCCTTGTGTTGCACCAGATTCTTCCATTTTTGCTTTTCCTTTCCTCCTGGCTTCTGCAACATAGTCCCAGGGTGCGACATTGGACTTAAAGGACGGTGTGGATGCTACTGTCACAGTGAAGGGTGTGGTTACTTCTAATTCAAATGGAGCAGGTGCAATTATAGGTGTTGTTACTTCCACCACGAACGGGGTTGGTGCGGCTACTTCAACTTTTACTGGTGGTTTTATCTATACCACAATAGGAGTGAGAGTGACTGCAGGTTTCTTTGTATCATCCCCTTCTCGAATAAGCCCAATTGACCCTTCCGAGTTCCATTCTTCGTCATTCTCTATCACATTCACCCCTTCACCGCTGTGATCTGGGAGGGGAATGTTGCGGACATTAGGTGTAGCCTCATTTGCTTGTATGACCTTGGTATCAATTAATGTTTGTATCTTGTCTTTCAAAGTGCGACATTCATCGATGGTGTGACCTTTCATACCGGAGTGGTAGGCATATATTTTATTTGGGTTGACCCATTGAGAAGAGTTTTCCATGGAAACAACGGGAATATGGGTGACATATTAATCACGCTCAACTATGTCTAATAAAAGACTAAACGGGCATTGCAAATATAATCCGGGGTATTATGCCCAGAGTCGATCCCACAGGGAATTTACGTATCAATCAAGTCTTTAGAATACGCAACTTTTACTCAATCAATTCTCTCTAGACTTTTTAATATAAATTGGTGATGTTTTACTAATTCTACTGACAATAATAATAACTAACAATTACTAACAATGTGTTGTAAACAATTATGATAAAGGTCTAAGGTTATGGTTTCCCCCGTCGGTGAACTTCCTTCTCGGATACTTCTTATAGTTTGATTAGTTGTCTCTATCAATCATGAACACTCTATCTACCATAAATCTCTCTCAAGTAATTATGATAATTTACTAGACGCACTCTCTCAAGTTACGCTAGCTAGATTGCATTACAGTTCACTTTAGATTGCACCCGAGGTATCGTTATCTCTAATCCAACCTCTAAACCCTCGGTTATGACTTTC
>ML414262.1:0-20314 GCA_005239525.1 Nicotiana knightiana | reverse complement strand
GTTGTGTTTTGGGGTCTATTTATATGTTTAGGACAAACCCTAAACATGTAGGAGACTTCTATTCCAACCGGGAAACACTTAAACTCTTCAAAACTCGGAATTGACTGAACATCGGGACCCAGGAGTTTGGGCTCAAACGCCCCCTTAAAGCCAGGGCAGGCCTGGTGTTAGGGCCTAAACGCCCCCCTAACGCCAGGGTTAGCCTGGCTTTAGGGGCCAAACGCCCCACTAACGCCAGGGACAACCTGGCTTTAGGGGCCAAACTCCCGGCTAACGCCCGAGTGTTTCCTTTTCGACTCTTAAGCGTATTGTTGATGTATTTGCATCCATTTAGCTCGATTTCCATATGCAATTCACCTACATATGAAATAAACTCCATTATGCACATACAAAGTGTATTTTTATCATTAACGTACATAAAATGTAAGGCATATAACATGTTAAACCATGAATTCTAGCCACGCACCACATATCCATCACCTTTCAGTCTCTCGTATAATTGATCGATAGTTTCAGCAATAGGGGTGTATTGTTTGGGTGGCCTATGGTCGAAATTTGGTCTGGGTTTCTGATAGTTTTGGCTGGCTGGCAGTGAATGATAATATGATGGTTGGGTGTTATAAATGTGGTAGGCAGTGGCGGATTGTGGATATATGGGAGGTGAAAGATGATATGTGGATGGAGGTGTTTGGTATGTAAGAGGAGATTTTGGATCTTGGGTTACCATCACGGCCCCTACTTCTTTCTTTTTGGATATGCCCCCTAGCTACAAAGCTTTATTCGTAGCCTGTAATGCCTCAAAATTAGTTACCATTCCGCTCTTGATCCCTTCTTCAATCCTTTCCCCCAACTTGATGATGTCGGAGAATTTGTGATTCTTGATAACCATTAACCTTTCGTAGTATTGTGGATCCTGGGCCTGAACGAAGAACTTGTTCATCTTTTCTTCTTCCAATGCGGACCTTACTTTTGCAGCTTGTGATCTCCACCGAGTAGCATACTCGCGAAAGTTCTCTGTTGGCTTCTTCTTGAGATTCTGGATATAGAATACATCTGGTGCATTCTCCGTATTAGATCTGAACCGATAAATGAAATCCGATGCTATGCTTACTCATCTAACCCACTTCTTGGGATTGGGTGATGTACCAAGATAAGGCGTCTCCAGTGAGACTTCTCATGAACAGTTTCATGCGAATCCTTTCATCATTTCCAACTCCTATGAACTTGTCACAATATGTCCTTAGATGCACCTTTGGGTCACCCGTTACATCAAACATCTCGAACTTGGGAGGTTTGTAACCCTCCGTTAGTTCTACGTCCGACTGAATACACAGATCTTCATAGTTCAAACCCTCAATACCTTTACCCCCTTCGACACCCTGAACTCTGCTTGTGAGCTTCTTAAGTTCCTCTGCCATATTCTTAATGAGCATATCCTTCTCGACAAGTTTTGGTGTATATGGGGTTTGTTGTGAAGTGTGAGGTAACGTTTCTACGTATATGGGGTTACTTTGGTGGATAGCGGGGATTTGGTTGTAGTGGTGATCATTGGTTGAATTCTGCGAATCAGGGGTAGGTTGGGGTTTGTGGATACTGAGCTGGGTGATGTTGGTGTTGAGGAGGAGTTGATACTGGACGAGGATTGTGATTTTTAGGAGGCGTGGCGTATTGGTGAGGTGCGGGAGGATTTTGTGGATGTTGTTTTGGTGTGTTTTGAGGAGGTGCTGGGTTTTGGGCGTTCTGTTGGTTAATATCTGGGACGTTTAAGGTGAGGGAGACGTTTGCCAAGTTGCGGACCTACTCAAGTTCCCTTGTAATTCCAATATTTTATGCTCCAATCATAAAACCAAATCATTTTGTGTCGGAGTACTCCGACCATCTGAAGTTTCAACATTTTCCGCATGCGCAACATTATCTTTCCTGATACCACTCATGTCATCCATCTTAGTCTTTCCCTTACTTTTAGGATCACTTGGAGGAGGAGGTGGTGGAGGGCCTTTGGATCTAATATGATACACTGATGATGCCAGTATGCACGAACCAACCTTAGGGGGTGAGAATAATCAAAACAAAGAAAAGCAAAAAGGTAAACAAGTCAGTAGGGGATTTTGGAAGGATATTTTCAATGTTTAAACATATATTGCACAATTCGCGTCCTAATTTGGGGTCCTCGTTGTGCCCGAGGTAGGCCTAGCGACACGTAGATTTGGAGAAACTCAATGCCGATTATTGTCTCATTTCCTTAATGTAATAAATAGATCAAACCTCTAAAATGACAATAATTAAAAGAGTTGCTAGTGGCATTTGCCTTATTACAATCAATTTCTAAACCGACTCTAGAAAAGCAAATAAACAACAATTCTATTCTATTTGATCCCGGAGGGACCTTCTCCAAGCTTGGCCTTCTTGGCCCCATCAATCAGATTCCCCAGGTCGCGCATGTCCAGCCGTAGATACGCCCTTGCTAGGTGTTCCCCTTCGTTTCCCTCTGCATTCTGACAATCCACGATCCTTTTCCTTATCTTCCTTTCAAGTTCCATCATACCCTGCTCCAAATACTCCAACCTTTCTGTTGATTCTGTAGCAATTCCTCTCCATTCATTGATTGATTCCATGTGTACCTTGTGTTGTTCCAAATGTCTGGCCTCAGACTCAAAGATTCTTTTGCAACCTCTTGTATTTTACTTGTGCTTCAGCAGCGTCATCTATGACCCTGTTTCCTCGATCAATCCCCGACTTAACTTCTCCCGCTATGTCATCATCCAACCATGATAGGTAGAAATACACATGACCGGCGTGGTACCGATCCGGTTCGATGGTATCCTTCTCCACAATAATCTTCAGATGCCACATGTGTTGGGCTTCACACTTGAATGGAATGGCATCAACTTGAAAGTCTGCTTTGTAATGAACCATCTTGGAGACTCGTGGTATGACTTGTTTTCTCCCAGCCTATTTCATGACCCTGATAAGAGCATAAGGATAAATACCCCTCAACCTGATCAACACTAAGTGAGGAACATCCCTGGACCCGATGATGAACTCGCTAGTAGGGAACCACTAGAACATCCAATGGACCTTGTCATCAGTCAAATTTCTAAAGAAATGTACCTAATCCACATTATTTTCCGATGTGCAAACCTGTCTGGGATGAAAGTCATTCTTTTTGGATGGTGAAAAGTTATGTGGTCATTCCATAGTCGTCGCAGAAATTCCTAATGGTTCTGTCCTCTTTGAAGATGCTCCAACAACCATATTTACAGTAACAAGTTACAACCCTCAAAATCTCTGAATCCCTTCTTGCAGCGATCCAAGGCTCGGTATATCTCTACCACGATCATCGGGACAATAGTGTAAGTCTGTACCTCAATCCCTTCCATTAAGGTCTGGGTGACCATAGCCAAATGAGTGTGAATCCTGTCTCCTCGAATTGGAAATACTACCATACCCAGAAAACAGACGATGAACAAACCCGACAATGAGTCCAGCTCAAGGAAGTGATGGCAAACTCATCATGATAGATACGGTAGGATGTGTTGTGCCCATAACGCTCGTAAAGGAAGTTGAAAGGTATGTAGGACTTCTTCAAGCAGACTAACTCGTCATTCTTTCTAATACCCATCATTTTTAGAAACCCTCTAGAAGTACAATTTTCCAGTACTATTAGACCAGGGCTATCCCAGGGTAGCCCAGCAAAACCTCCTATTTCCTCAAGAAGGGGAGTCATCTCTATATTGCCGAAACAAAAAACAGTCCTCTTTTCATCCCAGAACATAGTAGCGGCCTCAATCAGTACATTGTTTGGCTGAATGTCTAGCAAGGAGGGTAAATTTTTGAGAAATCTTTTCACATAATTTTGTTGCTTGGCGAGAGATTTTCCCACCAGTCTAGTAATAAGGGTGAGATACTCCGGACCATGCCGAACCTGGGGACTTCGTGCCTTATTTTTGCAAAATAGATAAATTTAGCCCTCCCCCCCCCTCCCGGTTTGACTACTTACACATTAATGATTAGCATGTCGACACGTTTTCTCGAAATAATGCACATATCATGATCGTGCTCGTTGGGATTATGAAAATCTCCATGGGCTTTGAACAAGGCTTGCCTTAGAGAGTTATTATGTGGAAAACATTCTAAATCATGCTAGGTTTGGACATGATGCATGCACAGTTACATCAGAGTAGGGTTTTCTATATAAGTCTAGACTGGTACCCTCAAGCGGACAACTTGAGAGGGAAAGGCACGAAACCATCGACTGCACCACTATTCGATTAGTTTTACTCATAAAACAACACCTTGTCAAGTATTTTGCATGATGAAAGAATTTAATAAATGTAAAGACAGGAAAAAAAGAAAAACAAGTAAGGAGTTAGTTCGTATAATGAAAAAATTATAATAAAGCAGTAAAAGGGGTAGGGATTGAAAAAGACATAAAGATTTAAGCCAACGAATATGATTTGCATATTGTTACAAGATTAAATGAAGCGTTGCATGCAAATTCATGTAAATTAGAAAATAGGAAAGGGGGTGTGCATGTAGCAAATAAACGGTGACTAAAATAATAAAGACACGCTTATCAAGGGAGAATAATTCACACATACCAAGTTCATTATGGTAAGAGCCTAGGGAAATCCCCAGCAGAGTCGCCATGCTATCGCTCCCCTTTTTCTCGCGAAATCGGGTTTCGACATTGACAACTCTTTTAAGAGGAAGGGTTATTAAAAGAAAGAGTCGCCACCTAATGGATTAAGGTGTGTTAGGGCACCTATTTACAAATGACTCGGGTTTACTAGTTTGCGTCACCAAAGATCGGGTAAGGGCTCAAATTACCTCGAAGAGAAGGTGTTAGGAACTCCTCGAGGTCCACAACGGTGGGTCCCGGCCGAACTCAAATCATGTGAATTAGTTTAAGGGAAAGGAAGAAATTTGGACAAATGAAATAAACGATTTATTTAAAACAGAAATGGGGGTCCTAAGTTTTTTAGCCTAAAGGATCACCCCGTGCAACATAAATAATATTTCGTAACTCCCTCAGGATGGGGTGTTACTCATATTATTCAACGGGCACAGACTATCATCTCCTGCTACCTAAGTATTATCTTTAAGTTATTTACTTAAAGCGCTCTAATCAATTCTAAGTCGTACCCTATGCGTGCAATACCTGTCCCATGCCTATGGTCTAGGAGGCATTTGGACCTCTATTTCATGGTGGTTCTAGACCTTAACTTAGGTTTATCAAAAGGAGAAAACTAGGCAACATACAAAAACAGTTAGGACTTCAAAATAGAAACATGTACGGGCTCAAATTGGCCTCTGAATCTAAACAGAAAAGGCACGCAAACTGATTAACATTAACAAGCCTTATTAATTGCGAAATCCTATAGGTAGGATATCTATGTGATGAAAAACCAATTCTTAATGCGATTATTAGAACCTACAGAGTTTGCCTACTGATTTTAGCATAATACGATTAAGCCTACCAGCATGGTATCTAGGTGTTTTTATGCGATAGTAAACAGTGACTAGTCACAGAAACGAGCCTGAAATTATTCGTTTTAATCCTATAGGCATGTTTTCTAGTGAGGATAACATCACAGTAAACATGCATAAATAACAATTAAACAGATTTAGGCGGGCATTTATAACTTGATCCGGTTTTAGATCCTATAGGCATGATTTCTATAATCTGAACAGTTTTAAATCCTATGGACATGATTTTCTATAATCCAAATAGTTTTAAATCCTATAGACATGATTTCTATAATCTGAGCGAAACAGTATGCAAGTAGGAATTCATACACATATTGGATCATACCATTTCTATAGGCATGGTCTGTAACAGAATATAATTGAACCAAACATTGAGCGTATGGACATGGTTGCTAACACATAATGACTGAACACAATAAGACAGCTAGAGGCAGGATTTCTAATATATAACATCAACAACATAGCATTAACCCTATAGGCAGGATTTCTACCCGACTTTATAGCAAATATAAAATAAGAACCCTTTCCCATTTTTACTAGTACCCTAGAATTGTTATTACAAATAATTATTATAGACCAGAATTTAATCAATAAATTACAAAAAAAGTGAAACTATAGGGAGCCTACAGCAGGCCCAAATACACCTGGACAGGCCAAGCCTTCAACTCATAGTAGCTCCAAAAGCCATGTTCATAGATAAAACATGACCAGTGGTGAGTGATTCACACTAAAAAATATTAGAAAAAATAGTCTTTGGCTAGAATTTAAAACACACTAGTAAGAATTTTGAAGCACCACGATTCAGCCAAAATGTTTTAAAAAATTGGTGATCCGTGAAAATTTGTTGCAAAATCCTAATGACCACTAGATTTTTTTGGCATTGTGGCAGAAAATTCTGGTGATCGTCAGGATTTGCCACAAATCCTAATAATCACCATAGCTTACCAAAATTCTGGTTAGCGTGCTTTAAGATCTAACGTTTGATTATTTTCCGAAAACTTATATTATTGGGGTCAGAAAATCAATAGTAGCACTGTGGCACACGAATATCCTATTGGTGTCATTCTCCCAGAAAACTTTATATTTATAAGGCTCGAACTCGAGATCTCTTGTCTTATTCAGCATGTTACAACTCTTGATGGTCTTTATTATTCCTACAACGTTTTAATGCGGATAGATAGAGTGCTGGAAAAAAAAGAGTGAATACCTTAAAAATCCCTTAATTATTACTTTTTTATCACTTACATACTTAAACTATCTAGTGTCCCCCAAACCCCCCCTTAACTATATCCTCCTATATATTAAAAAATTCCTCATTATTTTTGTAATGAAATATGTAAGGTAACTAGCCAAAAGACGCGTGGGAGATAACATTATACATAGAAATGACCCCAATTGACCGTATTTAATGATTAATTACTGTCACCCTTTTTAAAGAAAAAAAATCTATTTTTCCTCTATTTTATTTATATGCTAGCCTTCTTCTTCATTTTTTTTAATATTTCTTCTTTCTTTCTTCTTATGGGTTTCATCTGGAATTTTTTTTTATTCTCTTGTTTATTCTATAATTATCTTTCTTCTTCATTTATGTTTTCTTCTTTCAATTCTATTGGGTCCACCAAAAGCCTTAATTTTTACCAAATCGTAACTGAGATTTTTACCAAATCCTAATTTTTTTAATCTCAAATCTCGTATTAAACTAAAATTCCTAGTCAAAATGAAGGTTAATGAGAAAATTTCAATATTTAATCGAAGTTTAATGGCAAAAATCATGATTGCGACTTGGTATGTAACGACCCGACCGGTCGTTTTGAGCTCTGGCGCGTCGTTTGGCAGTTCAAGGCCTTGATCAGCTTCACTTCAAATATTATGGCTCGTACGCATGGTCCGAATTGAATTTCGGGAAGCTCGGAGTTGATTTGGAAATAAAAGTCTAATTTCAGAAGCCTTAAGTTGCAGGAATTGACTAGAGTGTGATCTTTGAGTAAACGACCTCGGAATCAGGATATGAAGGTTCCAACATGTTCGTATGATGATTCTGGACTTGGGCGTAAGTCTGAAAGTGGATTTGGAGGTCCGTAGGTCATTTCACGAAACTTAGAAATTTGAAAGGTTTTTGAGAAGTTTGACCGGGAGTGGACTTCTTGATATCAGGGTCGGATTCTGATTTCGGAAGCTGGAGTAGGTCCATATGTCGAATGTGACTTGTGTGCAAAATTTGAAGTCAATCGGACGTCAATTGATAAGTTTCGGCATCGAATGTAGAAGTTTGAAGTTCTAAAGTTCATTAAACTTGAATTTGGGGTGCGATTCATGATTTCAGTGTTGTTTGATGTGGTTTGAAGGATTGAATAAGTTTGTATGGTGTTTTAGTACGTGTTGGTATAATTGGTTGAGGTCCCGGGGGCCTCGGGTGGATTCCGGATGGTTAAGGGATCAATTTGGAACTTGAAGAATGGCTGAAGCGCACCAGTTCTGGTGTAATCACACATGCACAAAGTTTTACCACAGGTGTGTGACCGCAAGAGTGAGGAAATGGTCGCAGGTGCAGTATGGGCGAAGCTAGGCAGTGATCGCAGGTGCGAAGGGTTGTCCGCACCTACGAGGTTGCAGATGCAGAGGTGTGTCGCAGGTGCGAGAATGAGAGAGATAGCCTGGGGTGCAGGTGCAGAAGTATATCTGTAGATGCGGTTGTGCATCTGCGCATGGGTGACCGCAAATGCAGAAATAGGCTCGAAGCCCTGGATCGCAGAAGCAATGGGAGATCCGCAGAAGCAGGACTGAAGATGCGATAAAGTATTCCGCAGAAGCGAAACCTGGGCAGAACATAAGGGGATCGAACTTGGTCATTTCTTAATTTTCATTTGGGATTTTGGAGCTCGGTTCTTGGGCGATTTTGAGGAGTCTTCATCATGTAACACAAGGTAAGTAGTTTCTCACTTGTTATGAACTAAATGTAAAGTTTATATGTGGATTTAAGGAGGAAAATTTGGAAATATTGTGGGGGGTTTTGGTAGAAAACCTAGAAATTATATATTTGGATCTTGACCACGAATTTGAGTGTGGAATTGAGAACAAATCATATATTTGAGTTCATAATGTTATGGGTAGTGTTTATCTTCAAAAATCTCCGGAATCCAGGCACGTGGGCTCGAGGGTGAATGTTAGGAATTTTTCAAATTGGGATAGAAAATCACCTAAATGGTTAGGATGTGAACTCTTAAGCATGTATTGACTATTTTGTATATCATTTGCCTAGCTTCAGGTCATTTGGCACCGAGTTGAGGATTGAAAGCACAATTTTGGACGAAAAGTGAGCTTTGAGACGAGGTAAGTCTCTTGTATAACTCTGTGAGAGGGAAATTACCCCTAGGTGATATATATTTGATTGTGTGCTACTTGTAGTGAGGGGCTACGTACGCGTGAGGTGATGAGAGCCCGTACGCAGCTACATTCATGTTATTGTCCGGGTAGACTTAGGTTCACATCATGTTATAGTTGTACTATTTGAGTAGTATCTTGCTTATTAATTCCCCTGCTTTAAATTCTATTCGAGACTAGACTTGATATTGTAGAGACTTCACGGGTTCATGATTAACCATCAGATATTATTTCTCCTCTTACGGCATGTCTCCGATATATATATATATATATATATATATATATATATATATATATATATATACCTCGTAAAAATAATGCCAAACCACTCAACCGTTTTGTACTACAAGGGAACCAGCTAAACAACCAATACTCTTTCCAAAATAACCACCACAATATTTAACAACAAAATAACAATGCCAAGTAGTCATAGAAACAATAATGAACATAGAACAATTAAGACAAGAATCAATTAAGTTAGAAACGGGAAAGGGATTATGCTTAACAGGCAATTTGGTGGTGCATATATACTCGTCACCTCACCTATACACCACACACATGCATTTCACATAGCAAACAAGTGGGGTTTCCCATTCCCTCAAGTCAAAGTTAGACCAAACACTTACCTCAATTTCGCAGGCCACTCACTGCTCAATCATGGCTTTTCCTTTAGAATCTTGCTCTAACTTGCTTGAATCTAATCATAATTAACTCAATATCATTAATTAAGTCTAAAGGAACTAACTTTATTAAATTACAATTTTCCCTAAGTTTTCTCAAAAAAGTGAAAAAACCGACCCGGACCCGCTTGGTCTAAACTCGAGGTTCAGACCATATTACGTTTACCCATTCACCCACGAAACCAAATATACAATTAGTTTCGAAATTCGACCTCAATTCGAGGTAAATATTACATTTTTACAAAATTTTCTAATTCTACCTAAACCCTAAATTTTTACCATGAAAATTCTTAGTTTTTGATTTAAAAGTGATGAAAAACAATAAGTAATTGAAAGATTAAAGCTTAGAATTGATTACCTATGACTTGGGGATGATATTTGATGAATAAATTCATTCTTAGGGCTGTTGGGTTCGAAAATTTGAAGAAGAAGTCTGTCCGTTTTATATATTTTTTTCTGTCAGCTATTCTGCCTCGTTTATCGTGTCAAACTATCATGAAACTCGATTTTTATATCTCCAATGGATTCATTGTGAAATGATAGTCAATTTAGGCTTTTGAATCACTCAATTTGACCTTATAATGAAGGAGATACGTAGGTTTTAATAATAGTGCAGATTTTTAATATGACGTCAGTGACAATTTCGTAATTAACCTGAAAATTCTGGCAACCTTAGTAAAATGACCATAAAATCCTCATACGATGTCCAAATTCGATGATTCTTTTTGCTACGGGTCTGTAATTATGATACGGATCTAATACTTTATTCAAAACAGAAATCGGAGCTCATTTGTTCAATATGATATCATTTATGCTTGAAGAAACGACGACGAAGCATAAGAAAGAACGAGCCCAACACAACCCAAACCTATTTGAAACTCACTCGAGCCCTCGGGGATCTAAACCAAATATGCACGCAAGTCTAAAAGAATCATAAGGACTTGCTCGTGCGATTAAATCATGAAAATAACATGTAAAACTATGAATTAAACCTCAAAACTCATTATTTTTCTCAAGAACACTTAAAGTTTACTATTTATCAACCGGACGTCCAAATCACGTCAAATAAATTTCGATTCTCACCAAATTTCGCATACAAGGCTTAAATATCATAACAAACCTGTATCGAGCTCCGGAACCAAAATACGGGCCCGATACCAACGATTTCAAACGTTAATTCATTTCTTTATTTCATTAATAATTCAACAAAATAATGTCTTTCAAAAATTGATTTCTAAGGCTTGGGACCTCGGAATTCATTTCCGGACATACGCCCGAGTCTCATAATTTACTGCGGACCTCCCGGGATCGTCGAAACACAATTCGGGTCCGTTTACTCAAAATATTGACCAAAGTCAACTATAATTAAATTTAAATTCTAGAAATCGCTATTTCTCATATTTTCACATAAAAGCTTTCCAGTTTCACGCCCAGACTGTGCACGCAAATCGAGATATATAAAATTAGTCTTTTTATGGCTATTAAGCATAGAATGGAGTCTAAATTCATAAAATGACCCCTTGGGTCATCACAATCTCCACCTCAAAAATAAATGTTCGTCCTCGAACGGACATAGAAAATTACCTTAATTGACGAACAAGTGTGGATCTCTACTCTGCCTGTCCGACTTGGACTCCCAAGTAGCTTCCTCAACGGGCTGGCCTCTCCACTGCACTCGAATTGAAGAATAACTCTTAGATCTCAACTGGCGAACCTGTCGGTCTAAAATGGCTACCGGTTCCTCCTCATAAGTCAAGTCTTTGTCCAATTGGACAAAGCTGAAATCTAACACGTGGGAAGGGTCACCATGATATTTCCGGAGTATAGACACATGGAATATCGGATGAACTGAGGATAACCCTAGAGGCAATGCAAGTCTATAAGCTACCTCCCCCACTATATCAAANCGATATACCTAGGGCTCAACTTACCCTTCTTCCCAAATCTCATAACACCCTTCATGGGCGACACACGAAGCAATACTCTCTCTCCAACCATGAATGCCACATCACGAACCTTACGATCGACATAACTCTTTTGCCTAAACTGAGCTGCACGAAGTCTCTCTTGAATAATCTTGACCTTATCTAAGGCCTCCTGAACTAAGTCTGTACCCAACAATCGAGCCTCTCCCGGNAGCCATCTGAATGCTCGACTGATAACTATTATTATAAGCAAACTCCGCTAACGGCAAGAAATGATCCCACGAACCTCCAAAGTCAATAACATAAGCGCAGAGCATATTCTCCAATATCTGAATGGTACGCTCGGACTGCCCGTCAGTCTGAGGGTGAAATGTTGTACTCAACTCTACTCGGGTACCCAACACACGCTGAACTACCATCCAAATGTGCGAAGTAAACTGCGTACCCCGATCAGAAATGACAGACACGATCCCACCATGAAGGCGAACAATCTCCCAGATATATAACTCAACCAACTGCTCTGAAGTATAAGTACTTGCCACATGAATGAAATGTGCTGATTTAGTTAGCCTATCTACAATAACCCAAACTGCGTCAAATTTCCTCTGAGTCCGTGGGAGCCCAACAACGAAGTCCATAGTGATACACTCCCACTTCCACTCAGGAATCTCTATCTGCTGAAGCAAACCACCAGGTCTCTGATGCTCATACTTTACCTGCTGACAATTTAAGCAACGAGCCNGCAAGTCTATAAGCTACCTCCCCCACTCTATCAAGAATCTCAAATGGCCCGATATACCTAGGGCTCAACTTACCCTTCTTCCCAAATCTCATAACACCCTTCATGGGCGACACACGAAGCAATACTCTCTCTCCAACCATGAATGCCACATCACGAACCTTACGATCGACATAACTCTTTTGCCTAAACTGAGCTGCACGAAGTCTCTCTTGAATAATCTTGACCTTATCTAAGGCCTCCTGAACTAAGTCTGTACCCAACAATCGAGCCTCTCCCGGCTCAAACCATCCAACTGGCGATCTTCACGTCTACCATATAATGCCTCATAAGAAGCCATCTGAATGCTCGACTGATAACTATTATTATAAGCAAACTCCGCTAACGGCAAGAAATGATCCCACGAACCTCCAAAGTCAATAACATAAGCGCAGAGCATATTCTCCAATATCTGAATGGTACGCTCGGACTGCCCGTCAGTCTGAGGGTGAAATGTTGTACTCAACTCTACTCGGGTACCCAACACACGCTGAACTACCATCCAAATGTGCGAAGTAAACTGCGTACCCCGATCAGAAATGACAGACACGATCCCACCATGAAGGCGAACAATCTCCCAGATATATAACTCAACCAACTGCTCTGAAGTATAAGTACTTGCCACATGAATGAAATGTGCTGATTTAGTTAGCCTATCTACAATAACCCAAACTGCGTCAAATTTCCTCTGAGTCCGTGGGAGCCCAACAACGAAGTCCATAGTGATACACTCCCACTTCCACTCAGGAATCTCTATCTGCTGCAGCAAACCACCAGGTCTCTGATGCTCATACTTTACCTACTGACAATTTAAGCAACGAGCCACATATGCAACAATGTCCTTTTTCATCCTTCTCCACCAATAATGTTGCCTCAAGTCTTGGTACATTTTGGCTGCACCGGGGTGAGTCGAATACTTAGAACTGTGAGCCTTCTCAAGGATCAACTCACGAAGGCCATCAACATTAGGCACACATAACCGACCCTGCATCCTCAAAACACCATCATCTTCAATTGTTCTGCTTGGCACCACCGTGTCGAACTATGTCCCTAAGGACCATCAAATGTGGGTCATCATCCTGTCGCTCCCGAATACGCTCAATTAGAGAAGACCGAGAGACTGTACAAGCTAGAACACTGCTGGGCAAAATATCCAACCTCACGAACTGATTAGCCAATGTCTTAATTTCTGAAGCCAACGGTCTCTCACTAACTGGAATATACGCAAGGCTGTCCATACTCATCGCCTTTCTACTCAATGCATCGGCCACCACATTGGCCTTCCCTAAGTGATGCAATATGGTGACATCATATTCTTTTAGTAACTCTAACCATCTCCGCTGCCTCAAATTTAGATCTTTCTTCTTGAATAAGTACTGGATACTATGATGGTCAGTAAGAACCTCACACGACACGCCATAAAGATAGTGCCTCCAAATTTTTAATGCATGAACAATGGTTGCCAACTCTAAGTCATATACATGGTAATTCTTCTCATGGACCTTCAGCTGCCGAGACGCATATGCAATCACCTTGCCATCATGCATTAATACTTTACCTAATCCAATACGAGATGCACCACAATACACCGTGCACAATCCTGAACATGTGGGCGTCACCAACACTGGAGTTGTAGTCAAAGCCATCTTGAGCTTCTGAAAGTTCCACCCACACTCATCTGACCATTTGAATGGATCACCCTTTCGGCTCAAAATGATCTTAATAGTTGTTCATAATCAATTACAGAATCACCCAATAACTTCACGTAACAATAATCCCCTTTCTACCCTTCACAATACTGATAACGAGATGCGATTCATGAAGACCTCATAATTATATACCCAAATTAACGTGTCTCATTTAACACCACAGGGGCGTGCACACATCTCATAGGTCAAAGCTCCATAATTATAACACGGATTTGGCAAATTATGCACAGTTAATTAATTAATTTATTCATTTATTTATTTACTTATTACTCGTATTACTTTTGTTATTATGATTATCATCATTATTTTATACATAAATTGTTGAATAAGCCTAACATGCATGACTCCCTACCAGTACTATAGTAAAATTTTAATTCATAAGGGACAATTTAAACACAAGAATTTCCATCACAAGGACCTCGTCCTTACATAACTTCCACCGCGGCTCGTATCCCAATTTAAACATATCAAATCATATTAAAATGCGAGGATCTTGCCCTCAATTCTGAATCAAAAGTAATATGCATATCGTTCCAATCGTTTCCTTCCTTTAAATATTTTCCGTTAAACAAAATTACAACACGTAATGATAGACACAGTTATCTCCATAGAATTTCTCAATACAAGTATTCACATAAGTAGATTTTAGAGTTACGAGGCTCACCCGAGAGTGGAGCATATTGGAAGAATTTTATTAGATACGCATAACCGTATTAGGTTCAGGAAATTATCACTTTATAATAATTGGAGATTGTTCTTGTAATGACACCATTCAATATAACAACCTCCGCCATACCATAGAAAATATATCAACATGCTGGGTCTCCACCTCTAGGAATCTGACCTCCACTTTCGACATTCCGACTCCTTTTTTCCTAGCTGGTCATGTGAGTTGAGTTATAACTGCAATGGGGCACGTAGCCTGAGTGTTCTGATGAAATATGACTCTCCAAAGTCTAGGACAATTTCTATCACTCGCCGAAATGAAGTATCAATCTGCCCTAAGTCATACAAAAATTTTACAATCATATTTGAGTCCTTTGATGAGTCTGTGAACTTGCTCTCTGGCTATATGAACCGAAGTAGGAGTATGATGGTCTGACTTATCGAACCTAAGGCATATTCTGACACCGTCATATGACCTGACGCAACCGTTCAAACCTTATGTGCCACGTATTATGGAGAGTCCGAGAAACAAATCTTTCAAAAGAATTTATGAGAACTGAGTCAAGTAGTTGATGTTGCACTGGCTGATCGTCCTCTTCGTAGGCTTACCTCAACCACCAGCATCCAATTTCTCCTTTACCATGTTGATTCAACACCGCTGAGCTACCCCACTTATTCATGTACCCTTCGTTATTCCTTGGGGTAACTGTTATCCTTATTGATGCACAATTACCCAAAAGGTAGAGCTCTATACAGATAAACCTTGGCACGAACCATATAGTCTAGAGCTTGTCAATCACTGTACTCCGTCTGGAGCACCCCAAAATTCGCAATTGTGACTTCCACGCTGAGTAGACCTTCTGTAGATTTAAAGTTGTCTATATAACCCCTTTGGTACTGAGGTATATGGTTATTAAGGAGGCAGACATATCGCAAGTCCCGACTTTATTTCTTGCAAAATCTCAGGCCTTATACATTCCAAGCCAAAATCGATATAACACATGACCCCACAATCTATTCCTTGACAGTGGACTTCCCCATTTGGCACGAAGTCATAGGCCACAATGTCTGATAATCCACAATGTTAAACTTCACAGCTCATATAAATCAACCCCGTTGCTTTCAACTATTCCCTTGTTTTGCAATACTGGAGTAGCTATAAATCCTTCTGGAATCTGTATTAGTCCAACATGTACCGACTGAGCTTGAACCTCTACTTCTTGATCCACTTGAGATTGTACAATAGGTGTCGAGGTTCGAGCTCTAGACTGAGCTCTGCTTCTGTCTCTTCCCCTAATCGTAACTGTCATTAGGGCTTCATCTCTTGTCCGGTTGTATACGCTTTGCGTGTTGTCGAGATTTGTGAGAGGACAAGAATAAACAAGTTCAATCATCAATGGTAGTATAAATTCACACGATAGAGTAGAATAGAAGTGAAATTGTTCCTAACTTCATATCCTCTGAGAGATAAGTATAGACGTCTCCGTACCGATCCGTCAGACTCTACCAAGTTTGTTCGTGAATTGTGAGACCTAAGCAACCTAGTGCTCTGATACCAACTTGTTACGACCCAAATTCCCAACCTTAGGGATCGTGATGGCGCCTAACACCACACTTGCTAGGCAAGCCAATGTTAGAGTTCGCTTAACTACTTCCTTTAATTAACCATTTAAACAGGATAAAACAATTTCAAATTAATACTTAATCTAATGGATTTAAATGAATAATTCACAATATAAAAAAATAAACAATTAACTACACCGAGCCACGAACTAATTATATAGATAAATCCAAAAACTACCCCAGAGTCTGGTGTCACAATTCACGAACTACTAAAGAATACTACAAATACTTGGCTAAAAGAAATGATATAACTGTTCTGAATATAATAAAACAACATTTATGAAAATAGGAGAAGACTCTCGGGATCTGCCAACACCGGCAGATATACCTCGTGTCTCCGAATAAATGAATAGCCGCTATAGATATCTCTACTGCTGGTCGGTACCTGGATCTGCACAAAAGAGTGCAGAGTGCAGTATCAATACAACCGACCCCATGTACTGAGTAAGTGCCGAGCCTAACCTCGACGAAGTAGTGACGAGACTAAGGCGGGGCATTAACAACATATAACCTGTGAGCATAATTTATACAATAACAAAATAAAATAATTCTACACGAATAAGAAAAATATAACTGAGACAATAAATATAAAGCAAGAAGGAATTCTAAATAATTGATTAAGTACTGCAACATAAATAAAATAACTCAGTCGCCTTTTTCAGGCCTCAGCTATAACCAACTCTCAAATAAGTTCCAAGTTTTCAAACTTTAACTTTAAATAAAAATAGTGCCAAAAATACGAAAAGTAGTGAAAATAAAATAGTAAGTTTTCAAATCTTTGTTTTTTCTTTGAAAATCAATAAAAATATAAATGTCCTCTCTTATCGCTCCTTGTTGCGGCGTGCAACCCGCTCCCTCCTGTCCACCCTTATTGCTCCTCCCTAAATATATCACACTTATTACTCCTGTTGCGGCGTGCAACCCTCCCACCTGTCCACCCTTATCACTCCTTGTTGCGGTGTGCAACCCGCTCCCACTAGACATCTCATATCAATTTATTCATAAATTTCACAATTCAGGCAAGCCTTTCACAATATTTTTGTTTCAACAATTGCAAACAGAAAACAGTAGCTTGTAAGCTTCAACCAATATCATTTCATAATAAAACCAGCCAGAATATATGTAACCACTGTAACACTGTCAACCCCACTCAGTCTTTATATACCATGATAGAATCAAGAGAACAGTCAACACTTTTAACACACTTACAACAACAATTGGAAATAAATTAATGAAACCAACAATATATATATATACACACCTCGTAAAAATAATGCCAAACCGCTCAACCGTTTTCTACCATAAGGGAACCAGCTAAACAACCAATACTCTTTCCAAAATAACCACCACAATATTTAACAACAAAATAACAATGCCAAGTAGTCATAGAAACAATAATGAACATAGAACAATTAAGACAAGAATCAATTAAGTTAGAAACGGGAAAGGGATTATGCTTAACAGGCAATTTGGTGGTGCATATATACTCGTCACCTCACCTATACACCACACACATGCATTTCACATAGCAAACAAGTGGGGTTTCCCATTCCCTCAAGTCAAAGTTAGACCAAACACTTACCTCAATTTCGCAGGCCACTCACTGCTCAATCATGGCTTTTCCTTTAGAATCTTGCTCGAACTTGCTCGAATCTAATCATAATTAACTCAATATCATTAATTAAGTCTAAAGGAACTAACTTTATTAAATTATAATTTTTCCTAAGTTTTCTCAAAAAAGTAAAAAATCCGACCCGGACCCGCTTGGTCTAAACTCGAGGTTCAGACCATATTACGTTTACCCATTCACCCACGAAACCAAATATACAATTAGTTTCGAAATCCGACCTCAATTCGAGGTAAATATTAGATTTTTACAAAATTTTCTAATTCTACCCAAACCCTAAATTTTTACCATGAAAATTCTTAGTTTTTGATTTAAAAGTGATGAAAAACAATGAGTAATTGAAAGATTAAAGCTTAGAATTGATTACCTATGACTTGGGGATGATATTTGATGAAGAAATTCATTCTTAGGGCTGTGGGGTTCGAAAATTTGAAGAAGAAGAAGTCTGTCCGTTTTATATATTTTTTTCTGTCAGCTATTCTGCCTCGTTTATCGTGTCAAACTATCATGAAACTCGATTTTTATATCTCCAATGGATTCATTGTGAAATGATAGTCAATTTAGGCTTTTAAATCACTCAATTTGACCTTATAATGAAGGAGATACGTATGTTTTAATATTTACAAATAGTGCAGATTTTTAATACGACGTCAGTGGTAACTTCGTAATTAACCTGAAAAATCTGGCAACCTTAGTAAAATGACCATAAAATCCTCATACGATGTCCAAATTCGATGATTCTTTTTGCTACGGGTCCGTAATTACGATACAGATCTAATACTTTATTCAAAATAGAAATCGGAGCTCATTTGTTCAATATGATATCATTTATACTTGAAGAAACGACGGCGAAGCATAAGAAAGAACGAGCCCAACACAACCCAAACCTATTTGAAACTCACTCGAGCCCTCGGGGATCTAAACCAAACATGAACGCAAGTCTAAAAGAATCACAAGGACTTGCTCGTGCGATTAAATCATGAAAATAACATGTAAAACTATGAATTAAACCTCAAAACTCATTATTTTTCTCAAGAACACTTAAAGTTTACTATTTATCAACCGGACGTCCGAATCACGTCAAATAAATTTCGATTCTCACCAAATTTCGCAGACAAGGCTTAAATATCATAACAAACCTGTATCGAGCTCCGGAACCAAAATACGGGGCCAATACCAACGGTTTCAAACGTTAATTCATTTCTTTATTTCATTAATAATTCAACAAAATAATTTCTTTCAAAAATTGATTTCTAAGGCTTGGGACCTCGGAATTCATTTCTGGACATACGCCCGAGTCTCATAATTTACTGCGGACCTCCCGGGATCGTCGGAACACAATTCGGGTCCGTTTACTCAAAATATTGACCAAAGTCAACTATAATCAAATTTAAATTCTAGAAATCACTATTTCTCATATTTTCACATAAAGCTTTCCAGTTTGATGCCCGGAGTGTGCACGTAAATTGAGGTATTTAAAATTAATCTTTTTATGGCTATTAAGCATAGAACAGAGTCTAAATTCATAAATGACCCCTTGGGTTATCACATTGTGATGAATATGTAAAAAAGAAAAAAGATAGAACTTCTTTCATAGAAATAAGAAAATATAATTTAAATTAAAATAATAATAATATAATATTGAAGATAGAAGAATATAAAATAAAATATTTTTTTGAAGTAAAAAAAAGATTAATAGTTGGAGTAAGAGTTTATTCCATTTTAGAGGAGACAATGGAGGCAAGGGTCGGAGATTGCCTTTGCCTTACCTACAACTTTTACGACTCAAATATCCAACTTATGAGTTGGTGATGGAATTACACCAATCTAATTTTCTAACCAATAAACTATAAACTATATAAATTTTTAACTATGTAAAAAATTGTAGCCCAACCATGGTGGATGAGCATTTTGGATGTGCCACCAAAAATTGGTCGCCAAACTCAATTTAACTGATAACGCTCCCATTGTGGGTGTGCTTATTTTCATCACCAGAATTCATGGCAAACCACACCCATATCGGGTGTTGTCTCATGATACCACATTGTGGTGCCGGTTAGTGCATTGCGTTTGATAATATATAGGGTAATTCTGTTAAATAATAAAGATATTCAATCAATATACATGAATATACAGTCAGGTATACAGTCAGCACATGACACAAGCAGTTATACAGCTGTATACAGCTCATATACAGATTCACAGAATCTGTTATAACTGCCACTTTCCATTTGTTAGTTACTAGACTTAAACTACTTCTAGGATTGAGAATCTAAGTTAGTTAGAAAGTAGTTACATTGTACATTATAAATACAAGAGAATCACACCATTTTGAAAAACACAAGAATAAGAAATTCTAATGAGAAATGTATCTGTTACTTACTCTCTCTTTCGTATGAGTTTGCTTTCTGCTTCGCCTACAATCTGTTAGGCTT
>MDKJ01337661.1:0-12912 GCA_005239525.1 Nicotiana knightiana | reverse complement strand
GTCAAACTCGGACTTGGGCGACACTGGAGACCCCTGGCGTTTGGGCTCTAATGCCCCCCTAACACCAGGGGGGGCCTGGCGTTATGGCCCTAATGCCCCCCTAACGCCAGGGGGGGCAGGGTTTATGGGGTAAACACCCCCCTAACGCCAGGGGGGCCTGGCTTTAGGGGCCAAACGCCCGGCTATCGCCCGGGCGTCTCCTTTTGCGTATTTTCGACGTATTTGCATCCCTTTAGCTCCGTTTCCATTTCCAATTTACCTACACATAAAATATACTCCATTAAGCACATAACAAGTGTAATTTTATCATTAATGCGCATAAAATGTAAGGTATATCACATGTTAAACTATGCAATTTAGTCTCGCATCAAGCTCCAATTTTTGTTTTGATTGAAGCACTAGATCTGTATGTAATTACGGACCCATATGAGAATTTGGAAATCATATGAGAATTTTATGGTCATTTTACTAAGGAGAGCGGTGTCTATATCAGAAAACCAGTTCGGGTTCATGTCGGGTCGTTCTACTACGGAAGCTATCCACCTTATTAGGAGATTGCTGGAACTATACAGGGATAGGAAGAGGGTTTGCATATGGTGTTTATTGACCTAGAGAAGGCATATGACAAGGTCCCTAGGGACGTCCTTTGGAGGTGTCTGGAGGTGAAAGGTGTGTTAGTGGCTTACATTAGGGCGATAAAGGATATGTATGATGGAGCTATGACTCGGGTTAGGGCTGTGGGAGGTGAATCGGAGCCTTTTCCGGTGGTTATGGGGTTACACCAAGGATCTGCGCTCAGCCCGTTCTTATTTGCTCTGGCGATGGACGCACTGACACACCATATCCAAGGAGAGGTACCCTGGTATATGTTGTTCGCTGATGATATAGTTCTGATTGATGAGACACGAGGCGGCGTTAATGGGAGACTGGAGGTATGGATGCATGCCCTGGAGTCTAAAGGTTTCAAGTTGAGTAGGACTAAGATGGAATATGTGGAATGTAAGTTCAACGACGTGATGAGGGAAGCAGATGTGGAAGTCAGGCTTGACTCACAGGTCATCCTCAAGAGAGAAAGTTTTAAGTACTTAGGGTCAATTATCCAGGGAGATGGGGAGATCGACGGGGATGTTACGCACTGTATTGGGTGGGGTGGATGAAATGGAGGTTAGCGTCTGGAGTCCTGTGTGACAAGAAGGTGCCACCGAAACTCAAAGGTAAGTTCTATAGAGTGATGGTTAGACCGGCCATGTTGTATGGAGCTGAGTGTTGGCCAGTCAAGAATTCACATATCCAGAAGATGAAAGTAGCAGAAATGAGGATGTTGAGATGGATGTGTGGGCACACTAGGCTGGATAAGATTCAGAATAAAGATATTTATGAGAGGGTGGGTGTGGCTCCAGTGGGCGACAAGATGCGGGAAGCGCATCTTAGATGGTTCGGACACGTGCGGAGGAGAAGCCTAGATGCACCAGTTAGGAGGTGTGAGCGGTTGACTTTGGCAAGTACGAGAAGAGGCAGAGGGCATCCTAAGAAGTATTGGGGCGAGGTGATCAGGCAGTACATGGAGCGGCTTCACATTTATGAGGACATAACTCTTGATAGGAACATGTAGAGGTGAAGCATTAGGGTGGTAGGCTAGAGGGTAGTCGAGAGTTCTTTCCTCTTTGTACCGGGTAGTCTGATAGAGTTTTGTTTAGGTTTTTTAGCGGTCTATGTTGTGTTCACATTGTTGTTTTGCATATTTTTGTATTATTGTCCATTCATTTATTCGTTGTTGTTATTTTCTTTCTGGCATCTTTTGTTGTTACATGCATTTTCTCTTGTTTCTTTTATGATATTATTGTCTCTCCTGTTGAGCCGAGAGTCTCCCAGAAACAGTCTCTCTACCCTTTCCAGGGTAGGGTAAGGTCTACGTACACTCTACTCTCCCCAGGCCCCACTAATGGGATTTTATTAGGTATGTTGTTGTTGTTGTTGTTGTTACTAAGAATTGGGTTGCCAGGTTTTTTTTCAAATTAATTATGAAATTGCCACTGATTTAGTATTTAAAAATCTGCACATTTTCAAATATTTAAACCAACATATCTCCCTAAGGTCAAATAGAGTGATTCAAAAGCCTATCTTGACTGAAATTTCACAAGAAATCAATTGGAGGCATCAAAAGCAAGTTTCGGGATCATTTGGCATGCAAAACAAGGCAAAACAGCTAGGTAAAAATACTTAATATCGAAGATTTGTTCATTTAGTCATATTTTGAGTCGGGGAGCTCGGATTTGGACAATTTTTGGAGGCAATTTTCTTCATATGGATTGGCGTAAGTGTTTTATACTCGATTTTGGTTATATTTCATGAATCTATTTTCGATTTTGACATCTGATTGATGATTTCAATGTGAAATTTGGGGGTTTTATCTAAGATTTCATAAAGTGAATTTTTGAGTTTTGAACATCGATTCGGAGTGTAATTTGAGTGAAACAAGTATGGTTGGACTCGTAATTGAATGGGTTGTCAAATTTTGTGAGTTTTATCGGGTTCCGATGCGCAAGCCCGAGTTTGACTTTTTGGTCGATTTTGGAATTTTAATTAAAGATTCGATCTTTATCGACTGGGTTTGTTTCCTTTGGCATTATTTGATGTATTTGAGTTGCTTTTATCTAGTTTCGAGCCGTTCAAAGGTCGGTACGTGCGGGATGGTATTTTTGGAGCATCGTTTGGCTTGCTAGGTATTGGATTTGGCTTCTTCGAGGTAAGTAACTCTTCTAAACTTAGTGTTGAGGGTATAAAATCCCGTAATACGTGTTATGTGATTGGTATTAAGGTGACGCACATGCTAGGTGACGGGCATGTGGGTGTGCACCATGTGAATAAGGACAAGGTTGCTACCATGGCACTTTATAGTGGCCCTAGTTTGTTGCTAATTGTGTTTTCACCATGTTATAGAGTAATTGAGTTGTCAATCATGCTAAATATCATGTTTAGGCTTCATGCTGATATTGTTAGGACCTATCATGTTTAGGCTTCATGCTGATATTGTTAGGACCCACAGTGGTCGTTTCTTGCTGTCATCTCACTGATTTTATTGATATTTCGTACTCAGTCATATTCATGCATTCATATCATATCTAAGTCTCAGTTGTTGTTATTGATACATCATATCATTGTTGTCGGGCTAGCTTTTATGACATTGTGAGCCCGTGAGCGAGATTGGAAAGAGTGATGACTGAGTGAGGCCGAGGGCCTAAGTGAGAGTGATATTTTGGGCTCGGGTTGCACGCCACAACATATTATATTATACCTTATGGGTTGGGATACACGCTGCATCATATTATATTATACCTTATGGGTCGAGTTTCACGCTGCAGCGATGTATTAATTGTATTTTATGGGATCGGGCTGCACGCCGCAGCAATATAGCGCTTGGGGAAGGAGCCCCTTCAGAGTCTGTACATCCTAGTGAGCGCAGTGGACAATATATATATATGTGGGGGGGGAGGGGAGATCGGACTGCACGCCGGAGCAGTTATTATGCAGCACTGAGTGATTGAGTGTGCTGAGCATAGTGAAAGAGAATGTGAGACAATGAGATTGAGTAATCTGAGAGTGTAAGTACATGATTCATCTCTGAGGTACATGGCATTTGCATGCACACTTGACATACAGGCATAGAGATGCATTTTTTCTTCGTGATATACGGTATCATATCATTCATGACTTATTATACACATTGATATGTGGGCATATAGAGGTATTTTATACTTGTTATCTAGAAAGAAAATGAAATTTTTTTATTTATTGTGGAAAGGATATTTGGAAAAATTCAGTTTTCAAACGTACTCTTATGTTTGGCATTTCAGTAAGAGATTTGGGTTTTTCAGTGAGATACTTGAAAAGCATGACCATTTTCTGGAACTGTGAACGAGCTGAGCATTTTTACTTCTGAGATACCTCTTTTATACTTGTATTTGTGATGTTATGAACTGTTGTGGGATTTTGGTATTGAACCTGACCTTGTGTTAGCTCGTCATTGCTTTCAACCTAAGGTTAGGTTTGTTACTTACTGAGTACATAGGGTCGGTTGTACTCATACTACACTTCTGCACCTTGCGTGCAGATGTTGGTTGTTGATGTTGTTGTGATCGATGGGAGCTGGATTGAAGATATACCTGTGTCCCGGTTGTAGCTGCCCCTTGTTCGTGGTAGCTTTAGATCTATAAACCTTTGTTTATGTACTTTTCAAACAGACAATGTATTTATTTCATTTCAGCTTTGTAAATTCTATTCTTAGAAGCTCATGATTTGTACTATCAGTCCTGGGGGTAATTTATAAGATTCAGATAAATTATTTGCTTGATTGTCTTGTAAATATTATTGGAAGTGGTTAGCTATTAGTTGTCTTACCTAGCGGATTGGATTAGCTGCCATCACAACTAGTGGATTTTTGGGTCGTGACACTCGAGTAGCTCCGTATTGTGTATTACGACTTGTGTGTATGGTCGGTTTCGATTTTTGTGCATTTCGGAGTTGAAATGGAAGGATGGTTCTCATTTTAGAATCTTAAGTGGTAAGAGTTGACCGGAGTTTAAATTTTGTGTAGACGACTCGAAATTTGCGTTTGATGATTCCAGTAGCTTCGTATGGTGATTTTGGACTTAGGCGTATATTCAGATTTGGATTTGGAGGTCTGTAGGTTGATTAGATGTTTTTTGGCGAAAGTTGAAAAGTTGAAGGTTTGGAAGCTTGAGAGAATATCATGTTCGGATTATGGTTCCGAGAGTTGGTATAACTCTGTTGTGTCGTTTGGGACTTGCATGCAAAATTTGAGGTAATTCCGGATTGATTTGATATGATTCGGCGCTAGTTGTAGAAGTTGAAAGTTCACTATTTCATTAGGCTTGAATTGTTCATATATATATATATATATATATATATATATATATATATAACAATCGCAAAATGGGGTCCAAGTCTTACAATATGACCAAACAAAACTAAAATGGGTAAACAACCACTAGCTATGACAATAAGGAATGTAAACAAAATTGGTAAGCTAGCTATTACATGAATATGGAATGTAAGCTTCCGTAGAAGAATGACGCAAGTGAATCCATACGCCAAAGGCAGTAACCAATTAGTGTAGCACCTCTAATGCTCTCACTAGTCGCCAGGTTATGCAATCCAATGGACAAGAAGCCACTGGACAAGGCAGTTTTGGATTCCAAACAAATGCACCATTGCATAGAAGCCATCCAGAAATCCCAGAAACTATGTATCTTGTGTTCTTCAACCATTCATTCTTGATATTGCAGCTTGGACTTCTCTCCAGCAGTATGTGAAGCTCCTCTTTGTAGTGCATCCATACAACAACACAAATCAATCCAAACGAGCTAGCATATGCATCACTACCATGGTGATGCATCTTAGAAAGCCTACACCACTACCTGTATTGCATTTCAAATCCATATAGTATCACACCATCTCTAGATTGAGCATGGTTACTTGCTAACAACTCTGAATAATAGTATAGTACACTCCAGTAGATAGCATTGCATCCATAAGAATCCCATAATTTCATCCAGTTGATAATAGTTGTTAATGAGGATTTCCTGCTTGCCCTTGTGAACACCCAATTTTTGCCCCGCATGGAAATTACTCCTAAAAATAATCTAAAAATAATTTTTATGAATTTTATGAATTTTTTTTTATTTAGTTGCATTTCATGCATGTTTAATACTTTAAAATTATAGAAAAATCATAAAACTCTATTTCCCTAGACCTAAACCTAGACCTAATGAGAAACCCCCCTCCTTCCTAAAAAGAGAAAAAAATCGGACTCCCCCTGGGTACAACAAAAACGGCGCACCCCTCCTTCTTCCTCCCTCACCCCCTAAGATCGACAACCTAGACAGACAACAACACCTCCCCTAACTAAGTTTCAGCTGCAATCCACACACGCACACACCTCAAATAGTAGAGTTCGAATTTCTTTTAGGAAAAATGAATATTAAGTCAACCAAAAGGCTTGATTGTTACTGCTGCTACTTCCTATGACTTCCTCTTCCATTTTTCTTTCCATGTTTCTTTGAACAACCTGAAAACAATTTTAAAAAATGGAGAAGTGTTTGGACAGAAATCGGAAAAAGGGAAATCGAAGTTTTGAGAATTTGAGGTGAAATTCCGGGTTCCAGTTCCGCCGTTCGATTTTTATTGTTGTTTCTCGGTGGATTTTTGGGATCGAGGAAGTGTACATTTGCTGATTTTTCCATCGTCAATGAGAGGAATTTCAGTTTTAGCAGATTTCCATCTTTTGTGAAGCTACTTCAGAAGTTCTATTTCTCATATATTGTAAAAAAAAGAAGCTTGCTTAACAGGTTCTTTCTTGATTATCTCTTGTCTATTTAAGTTTATTTAATTTGAATCTTTTTCTGCTACATGTCCTGTGTTATTTCTGTGATTAAATGTTTATAATCTTGAATTTATTTGGTTCAGATACATTGGATTGCAATTCATAATTTAACCTTAAGACCTTACTGTTTTGAACTCTTCATTAGGCATGTAATTTCTTTATGTTAAATCTAAGTGTTAGTGGAGTGCCAGAGAAATTTGATTGCCTCTTGTATAAATCTCTTTTGCTTGTTTGAATAGAATGTTTCAAGTAGGTGTATTGCTTAAGCTCTTTCTTTCATTGTTGGTTTTGTCTTTCTTGATGACTTAGAAAAAAGGAATTTGTTAAGAAACTTGGGAGCAATCAGAAGTGCTCTTTGACATTTAAAATCTGCCTCTTTCTTTGTCTGTTTGAGTGCAATTGAATTTTTTTTAATACTAAAAGGTAAAGATATTTTTATTCCTCTTCAACTTTGTGGTTAATGGGAAGAGCAAAGCAGTGCTACTAGTTTTGAAGTAGTTCTAACATATTTTGTATTTTATCTAAAGAAATAGGTAAATTTAAAGAATCTAGTATATTTCTTCTCCCGCGGCTGCATTTCTGTTTCTACTATCGGAAACATGCAATGCTGATAGCTAGTTGAAGCAGATATAGCAACTTCCCTGTTTGAATTCCTTAGATAAACAAGTGCGCGATATCGCAGCTTGTTCAAACAAATTTCATAACTCACTGACCTTTAAAATTTCTCTCAAATGTAGGAAATAACTTATGAACAATCGTAGTTTGCTTTAGACACATAATTAAATCATCATGACTATGAGTACGCCTCCCGTGGCATAGTCGTGATACATAATCCCCATTCCAGGTGCGCATTTCATGTGACCTGACCCTAACTTCAAACAATAATAAAATAACCATGTAGTAAATCGCGAGTGCATTTCATATGGCGCAGTTTGCAACGTGCACCAAAACGACAAGTGTACGACATCGTGACTTGTTTCAAGATAAATCCATAAATATTAAAAGCGGCTAAAAAGTGAAAAAGGTTAAAGTGCACAATAGGTCTAAAACATGTATTAAAACAGATAATTAAGCCAATTATTAATAGTTAAGCGACCGTGCTAGAACCACAGAATTCGCGAGTGCCTAACACCTTCTCCCGGGTTAACAGAATTCTTCACTCGGATTTCTGGTTCGCAGACATTTTAAACAGAATCAAAATATCCTCGATTTGGGATGTTAATAAATAAATGGTGTCCCGGAACACTGTAAAAAATCCGGGTGGCGACTCTGAAAAAATAATAAATAAATCCCATCGATTATGTCATTTAAATTGGAAAAACTCCCCTAATCCCCATTGGCGGGAAAAAGGAGGCGTGACAGCCCTAATCCGAACCACTCCCCGATAAAGCATGATACCATTCAATTATCACTAGGAAGTCATCTAACAACACACTAAAAGTAACAATGTAGTATTTTATTAACCTCATGTACAACCCTAGGAAATGATATTGTACCTCCATTTATTTATAGTGTTCTTTCCCTTCCAAAGCTCCCATATGATCATATCTGGTACTTCCAGAAACAAAGGCTTGAGTTTGGGACAACATTGAGCATTCCACCGTGTCCTTGCAGCTTGATGGACCTACAACAAATTCACAACTATACCTGTTGCTTGTAAAAAAGTCTTCCACAACCTGAATGCAGTAGAACTTGTTAAGAACATATGTTGAAAAGTCTTTTCTTGTGGTTGTAAACAACACCAACACTTAAAGACAGTCAAGTAACCATTCCTCCTCTACAAATCCTCAGTAGATATCTTTCTTTTCCATAATCTCCATAGGAAGAAAGAGACTTTGAAAGGCAGTCCTTAGGGCCACACATCTTGTATTCTGGATTTGTAGGTGCTCTATGTCTCAAAATTTCTCGTGCACTAATCACTGAAAAGTTTCTTGAAGAAGTTAGCATCCACATAGATGTGTCCCAAAATTCATCATCATTTTCAAAGTGCACCTCATGCCTTATATGCTCAACAATATCATCTGGGAAAGACTGCACCAGTAGTTGTTCATTCCAGCCATTCTCATTCCTCAGTTCTGCTACTTTCTGAAGGTCTTGATTAAAGGAAAAGTCTAGAGGCAGTACATGGTACAAAGCACCAAGACCTATCCAATTCTCATGCCATATGTTTGTAGAACCCCTATTCATCTCCCAAAGTATTTCATGCTCTGCCTCCTCCCTTGCTTCCAACATTTTCCTCCATACATGAGACTCTTTTCTAAATTGAATCACTATGGGTATCTCTTTCTTGCAGTATTTGTTCCATATGAAATTGGACCATAAAGATTTGGACGTCCTGAACTGCCACCATAACTTATCAAATAATGCTTTGGATACATCAAACAATCACCTAAAACCTAATCCACCCTCATCTTTAGGTAGACATAGGTTTTTCCATTTAGTCCAGTGCCTGATCCTACCTTCTTCCTTTGTACTCCAGAAAAACCTAGCAAATTTCTTATGTTGATGCTCCAGGATGTTGTCAGGTGGATCCAGCACTGAAAGAATATGAGTAGGCATACTTTGAAGCACATTTGAGATTAATCTAGCCTTACCTCCATAAGACAGTAGCTTTCCTTTCCATGAGTGAAGTTTGGCTTTAACTATCTTGATGAGATCATTGTAATAGTCTTTCCTCCTTCTTGTATAAAAAATTGGACAACCAAGGTAAGTAAATGGATATTCACCTCTTGAGAATCAAGTGATTGCCCATACGGAATTTAACAAGGCTCCAATCACATTAGCATGCATTTAAAATGAGCTCTTAACCTTATTAATCAATTGGCTATATGTGTACTCATACTTGGTCAGCACCTCAACTATCTTCTCTAATGACTGTGGATCGGTAGAAGCAAATATGATAGTATCATTAGCATAGGCTAAGTGATTCAATGGATCAGTCCACTTAGGCATGCCATAACCCTTATACCTCCTATCTTCAAACAATTTATTCAAAGATCTCGATAGTACCTCAACTGAAAGAATGAACAAAGCTGGTAATAGAGGATCACCTTGCTTAACTCCTCTTGTAAGTGAAAGAAGCCTGAAGCTTGGCCATTAATCAACACTGATACCAATTATTAGCAATTAGCTTCCAGGCCATGTTGATAAAGCATTCTGCAAACCCTATTCTCCTCAACACATGCAGTAAATACTTCCAAGGCACCATATCATAGGCCTTTGCCATATCAAACTTGATTACCACATTGGAAGGCTTACCCCTCCCACTTTATATCAATGAATATGTCCTGTGATAGTAAGATGTTCTCAAAGATACTTCTCCCCTTAACAAATCCTAATTGATTAGAGGAGATCAAAGATGCCAGTATCTTCTCCAATCTATCATGCAATACCCTAGAGATCACCTTGTTTATAAAATTACTTAAGCTTATAGGTCATAGATCAGAGAAGGTCTAGATCATATGTTTTTTAGGTATAAGAACAAGGTTTGTATGTGTCATAGATTTTGGCAAAGAACCTCCTCCATAGAACACCTACATCATGTTGTATATATTATCACCTTCTATGTCCCAGCATTCTTGATAGAATATGCTAGTGAAGCCATCATGACCACTAGCACTCTCACCACTCAATGCAAAGACTGTCACTTTTGACCTCTTCAATAGTAGGAGATCTACAAAGTTCCAAATTTTTCTCAATAGACACCATACCAGGAGCATTGTTAAGTAGATCGAAGTTTGTAGGATCATTTTCTTGTGTGAAGTACTTCTGGAAACATTCTATCGCAGCCTCAACCATAAGATCTTGTTGAATCAATCCAAGCACCATCACCATTTTGAATTCTCTTCGACTGCAGCTTCTGCCTTTTACCATTGACATGGTTATGAAAAAATCTAGGATTACTATCTCCTTCAGCAAACCATGTCCTGCCTGCTTTTTACTTCCAATACTGCTTTTCAATACTTAAATACTTCTTCAACTCAGCTTGAGATTTTTGAAGCACTATTCTATTCTCCACAGTTGGTTCCTCCTCAAACAATAAATCTTTCACTTTCAATACATCTTCCCAAATAGCCAGCTGCTTGAAGATATCCCCATAGCTCTCCTTACTCCATTTATAAAGTACAATTTTAACTCTCTTCAACTTTTGCTTGAACATAAGGAAATGATCTCCAATGAAGTCAGCCACCCAATTCTGCCTAACTAATTCCTTAAATGTATCATGCTTTGTCAAGAAATTCAAAAACTTGAATAGTTTGATGAATTGCATTACCTAATCTCCACAACTCATCAACATTGGAGCATGATCTGAGCATGTCCTTATTAGATGCTCCACTTCAATACTTGGAAAAAAATTTTGAAATGGTAGATTTACTAAAAATTTGTCCAACCTCTTGGAGATATATTCAACATTGGGTCTCTCATTTCACCAAGTAAAAGGGCTCCCCTTATATCCAAGATCAAACAACCCACATGAGTTAACATAAAAGAAAAATCTTCATACTCTGGAGGGTAAATTGGCAGGCCTCCTATCTTCTCATCTTCTTTAAGAACCATATTGAAGTCTCCTCCAACCACCCAAGGCAACTTCATATCACTAGGAAGATAGTACAGATTGTCCCACAATTTTAATATTTCAAGTGCTTTAAATTTGGCATACACAAAGGTCATCAAAATGTGCTTACCAATATCTTGATGATACACCTTATTAGTCACCTGCTGCTCAGTATCCATCAACAATTCACATTCCAACACAGCATCAAAGTACAACCATATTTTTTCATTGATATTTGATATTACAGCTTCCATTCCTAACCTCTTCCTGTACCTCTGAATATGTCTAGAGTTCTGAAAAGGTTCCATGAGTGCTACAATGAAGAAACAATGTTCCCTTTGCATGCTGATCACCCTCTGAAAGGCATGTTGAGTATTAACATACCTTATGATCCAAACTATTGTCTTGATCATCATTTAGTTTGTGAACTGCCCTTCTGAGGAAAATTCTTGTAGGGTGAGCTGCCTCTTTACTCTATGTATGTTTTCGTCCTTTCTTATCACTTTTGCACTGGCTCTAGGTAAAAAGTCAGCTTTCTTCGCTACAAATTTGAAATTCCCTGCAAATGACTCATCATCACCCTTATCTTCCAATTGCCTTTGCTCCACTAATGCATTTTGAATGTCCACTGGGTAACATTATGTGCAATATTGTCATGTAGGGTGTGATTTTGTGATTTCAAGGGGACATTGATTTGAATTTACATTGGTTGCCCAGTACCTGGAGCACATTCCATTGGCATTGCTTCAATTGCTCCATTGTTCTTGGGGACAATAGCTTGCTCAGTTTGATGATGTGCCTTCATTGTTGCATCCTTCAACACCTTAGAGTTTTATTCCATAACACCCAAAGCCTCCTGCATCACCTTAAATTGGAGATTATATACAGAACCCAAGTTAGGGTTTACTGGTAGTACATGAATCACTGTTCCATTAAGATCAAAAGTCTTCCCATCAGATGTTTCATGGTCTGTCCTTACTGTATACTCTAGGACCTCAACATTATCATCTCCAACCTGATCCACCTGAAAACTCCACCAGATCACCTGAATCAAAGCCAAAAACCTTGACAATTTTCTTAGGTTTTAGTGTTCCATTGGTGTATTCTTCCCAGATGCATCAATAAATAATCCTCCATTGATTTTACCTCCTTATACTGATCCTTTATCAACTCCAACTTGTTGCATTGCCTGTTTCTTTCCTGTTCCTTCAGAATCTTCAACCCTAGTTCGTAGTAAATTAGGGTTTACTATAACAGCCCACCCTACAGTGTCAGCTTGTGTTTTAATCATGATACTCCTTTTCTCATTGGTCTGGGCATTAAAATTAGCTCTTGTAGTATTCTCCATTATCTCCACTTAATCACCTCATGAAGAGCTAACATTATTCAAAGCTCCAGTGTTTTCAATTGCCTTTGATGAGTCTTGTGTCATTTGTGAAATATCCTGACAAGACATGTTCATGGTAACATTAAACACTTATTTAGGAGCCCCAAATCTCCTATTTACCCAATCAACCATCCCCTCTTTACTAGTCTCTACCCCGATACCTGTAGAAGTAGGATTATTGTTCCCAGTTTTTGCCGCTACAGTAGTCCCTGTTGCCCTAGGACTTGAGCTGGAAATTTGAGCATTGTCTAGTTGTGTATTCTCCTAATCCTTATTGGATTCCTTCTATAATGGTTTCTTCTCTTTCTCTTTGTCATTCCCATCCCCTTTTCCATTAGTGATCCTCATAGTTGGTTGTTCTATTTCTTTAATCTCCAGTGCATCCGATTTGTTCTTAGTTTTTATTACATCATCAATGGTAATCCCCTTCAATTTGTCATCCTCCTTTGCATTATCTTTAATATGACCTCTCATATCTCTTTGATATTTATTGTTAATTTATATTAGCCAATTAGGAGTAAATAACCTTAACCTTAATCCTATATGTATTAGGAGTAGGACATGTAT
>ML414258.1:13564-26150 GCA_005239525.1 Nicotiana knightiana | reverse complement strand
TGACCCTCAGTTATAAGGGTTGGATATCTTTCTACACTATCAAGAGAAGAAGATTGATCTACAAGAACTTGACTATCCCTAGCGAAAACAAACTTTGTAGGGACAATTTCATCGACTCCAGGTTCACGAAGGCGTTCGCCTCTACCTCTAGACAAAGACAG
This sequence comes from Nicotiana knightiana, assembly GCA_005239525.1. Taxonomy (NCBI): domain Eukaryota; kingdom Viridiplantae; phylum Streptophyta; class Magnoliopsida; order Solanales; family Solanaceae; genus Nicotiana; species Nicotiana knightiana. The sequence goes on along the minus strand of ML414258.1, from coordinate 25,989 downwards.
AGAAACCCTAAATCTCGGAGAAATTAGAGATCTAGTGGAAAGAGAAGGAACTATCTGAGAATAAGAAGAGCCCCTCGAAGAAGTGGATCCTAGACTTCTAAGTCTACCACCCCTCCGACTCCTAGTCGGAGCAGAAGAAGGCGCTAAACTTTCAATATCTATTACTCTTTGAGGTTGGTTTGAAGAAGACATGTTTACAAAGGCAAAGAAGAAAGTTCTTTACGAAAGACAAAGTTAGAAAAGTGTTTCGTGGAAGCAAAGAAAAGAAAACATGATTTTATACTTTAAGATAACCTTCAAACATGAAGAAAAAGGAAAATATTGATGAAAAGTCATAATTGAAGATGTCACTTCAGGACTGTCACAACCGCAAAAAGCCCTAAAAGGTGCTGAGTAAATGCAGAACCAATCCGAAAAGGACACGTGGTATGAGCATTAAATGGAAGTGACAAATGACGCCTATGGTGCAGAGAAGGATATAATGATTCAAGTAAAAGCGGTGGCAAAATATTCCCGCCATAAATGAATATCCACTTACCAAATATTAATCGTTAAATATATGGTAAGTGGGGGGACTATCTGTATTGGTAAAAAAAGAGTTTCACATATAAGCCAACTTTTGACAACTCAGCCAGTCACGAAAACACAGGAAAACGCGACAGCTGGACGTGACTCCTTGAAGAGATACGGTACAAAGAGGCACGGTTCAGTAAACCCACGAACTTATCAGCCACGGGAAACTCAACTTGATCAAAACGGGAGAGAGGCACGGTCAGAATGAATCTAGACAAAGCTACGGGCAGATTCAAGGACCCACAATTGATTACTCGAACGTTATGTAACCGAACCCCAATTACCGTTATCCTTTGTAACGCCTCATTAATGTCATAATTAGTCATTAATGAGTAACCATAGCAAGAGTCGTACGTTATAAGAATCTCCTATATAAGGGAGGGGAATACAGCTTGTAAAAGCATCTGATTTTCGAATACAATCAACGTCGATCTTTTATTTCTGCAATATTGTTTATTATTCATTTTTCCCGTTATCTTGATTATCAGTAACCCATTTTCATCTTAAAAATAAGCTTTAGTCAAAGGGTCTAATTATTTGGTTAAACATCACGAAGAACCTTTGACCTCACCCCCACGCGCATGTCATGACCCTACGCGATCGCGACCTAGCCTACACGATCGCACTTCACCTTCTTCCAAACCTGCGTGATCGCACTCCGATACACGCGATCGCGATGCACAATTTTTTCCTGGACCTCAGAGTGTTCTACGCGATCGCAGCCTTTGCCATGCGATCGCGATGCACAATTCCCTGTTGCACAAAAACCAGAAAACCAGCTCTTCCTTTAAGTCTAAAAATGCCCGTTAACCACCCGAAATCAATCTCGAGCCCCTCGGGACCCCAACCAAACTTACCAACATATCTCATAACATCGTTCAAACTTAGTTGCACTATCGAAACACCAAAACTAACATCAAAACACCAAAATTATATCGGATTCAAGCCTAAGAACTTTTAAATTTCTAAAATCCACCAATGATGCCGAAACTATCCAAAACAACTCCGATTGACCTGAAATTTTGCAGACACATCCAAAATGACATTATGAACCTGTTCCAACTGTCGGAATTCCATTCCGAACCCGATAGCCTATTTTCCCCTGCCGACCGGAAATCACCAAAAACTAACTTTCGCCAATTCAAGCCTAATTCTACACCGGACATCACAAAAATATTCCGAACACACTCCTGAGTCCCAAATCACCTAAAGAAGCTATCCGAGCCACAAAATCCGCATTTAGAGGTCGTTTCCCAATAAGTCAACTCTCGGTTGACTTTTCCCTTTATAAGGTTATCTTTAAAGGCTACATGACTAAACTCACACTACAACCATTCGATTTCAAGCCTACCGACTCTAACACATCAATAACAGAATAACCAACCTATGGCAAGTCAATAACAGCAATTATAATGCAGGTTCTACTTAACGACGGACCGGGTCGTTACATTCTCCTCCACTTAAACATACGTTCGTCCTCGAACGTGCCTAGAGTTGTTCCAACACCACCAAAAATTATTGTGTAACCTTCCATGCACATATTCGAAGGTGATCCCATGTCACCTTACCCCATCTACGTCTGATAACACAACATAACTGATATTTCATTATCAAATCCTGACCCATAGACCTTAAAACCAAGTTTCCACTTCTGAAATAATTTACAAGTTCAAATTTCCACGACTATAAGCTGAAATAGTCTGAACACATTATATCAACCCATATCCGTAACTCAAGATGAAATCACATAATATACCGCGTGGCTCAACCACTCATAGCGATAACTCCTAACCACAATAGATGTTCAAACAACTCAATACCGGTACATACCCTCTTATCAAACCATGCCTCGTTCTAACACTTCCATATACTGCTGATGATGAAAGAAACATGTATAACCCAGTAACCATTCGCCCGATCAGTAACAATACCATCCAAAGCCATAACTTGTGCACTCAATAACCACATACCAAGAGTTCAATTCATTAAATAAAGAAGACTCGCACGAGAGGGCTATCCTTCCACTAACACTTACCATTACCACATCATACTAAAAGCCTGATACACATCGTGAAACCATATCACACAAATCCGACACCAAGGATCATACCTCTACCTAACCGAGTTGCAAAGCGTGATCCCATCCAACCGCTGGACCACATGACACACTCCAAACCACCTTGCTCAAAATCAATAACCATGCGAAATTCGACATCAATTACTCAAAGTGAATTGCCATAATCACAGGAAAAAATCGGACGATACCATGCCACCCGAACCAGCAATAACGTGACCAACACGTCTCAATCCTAATAAGAACAATTTGGACCGCACCCTATGCATATACAACCAATGATCATAACTCCTCGAACACTGAAAGGTAACTCATAGATCACTCCAAAGCACGAATAAGCTCAATGACAATCAAATGGTACATCCCTCAACAATGGCATTTCAGAGTCAACAATTCCGACTCGGTGCAGACCACACACCCATACCGGCCTACCTATAACTATAAGTCAACTCTGGTCACCCAAAACAGGTAGATAACTCTCCGAATGTTCATAATGACTGAATCATGACATATACTAACACCTGACTAGCTTGCTCGCATCCTCGTAGTTCACAACTACAAAAATAATTTGTTCATGAAAACTCCCAGTCTCAAAATCCATGAGGCGCACCAATTACCATATCGGATCCCAATTCCACCACTCAAATGTATAACACGCCCCTAATACTTTATCATTCCGTGAGGGATACCCCCATAATTTCTCTACGTCACCAAGAAACCTTGAATATCAGCAGTCAATCCAACAAAATAGCGTCGTAACACCAATGAAGCACCCTTATTCAACACATTGACTTAAACACATTGTCCTTAATGAATGTATGCTCTCATCCAGCCACCCAATAGTGGTATCCTTTACTGGTATCCTTTACCTAATCATCTGAAGCTGCCAGTTCTGACCTTCCTTCTAGAACTGAATTGTGACCTCACATATGCCACTCTCCACTATACACAAAGTACCGCATACGCCATGAAATCCTATGATAAATATGAGAACTTCATGCTCCCTTCCTAGCCACAACAACTACGTACCCAGCTAGCCAAGAACTTTCCATTCGATCCCATCTAGAACAAAATCACTATACATCACCTGTCCCTCACGCCCGTAGAAATATACATCTCCAACCGTGGTAGAAACCATTAAGAACTCCTGAATCACACTTGTACAACACCAAACCGTCATGACTGAATCCTTCTAACTCAACCAAGCTGCGCATGCCACCAAATTCCAAGAGAATTGCTAATAAACACCTGTAACAACTCACTACCTTATAAACACCCAAAGAACTAACCATGTCCCTTATTATCCCGATCCAACCTACTACCAAGTTGTCCTATTTATTCAAGTTCCTTCTGACTTACCTTCGACTTGATACTTCTTCTTTCCATAATACCACAATTCTCAATCCGGACTCACCGCACGAAACCCGAGCATAAAAATATACCGTCTAAGGCTCATAAGCCGCTGAGTACTCCCTCAATTATACCCAAACGCACCACATTAGAAATACTTACCCTGAAGAGACTTCCTACGAATTTAAAGTCATAACCTTCACTCTCCTGATACTGATGGATAGAATCCATGATAATGCAAATACACCACAAGCCTTGACACTATTTCCCGTAAATCTCAGTTCTAACCCTTCTCACACCTTGAAGATCCTCGATCGCTACATATAACCTTGAAACCGTCTGAACCATTCTCGAACGCCATTTACTCTACGAAATTTCAATTACACTAACCAAGTAAACAGAACAACCTGACCCCGCTTGCAATCCACATACTAGGAAGGTAATCCACACCTTTGAAGCAACAAGCACGCTCATACATTGCACATTCTACACTTACCAGTACAACTTCATCATACAATGAATTCCACTATCCGTAAAGTACATTACAACTTGTATCGAAGAAATTTCCATTACTCGAGTCATTCCCAGACTCCACCTCTGCAGGTCATAACTGATTCACCAATATACCTCGAACTGAAACCAATACAACACATAATCATGTAATCAACTTATCAATAACGAACTCCCCCACTTGGCTCAAAGCCAAGGATCACGACAAACAAGACTATGCCCACACATTATCACTGCCACCATGCTGTGGTGGGATTCAACTAAGTACTCCATGAGCTTATATGACCCAAACCATCTAACACTCAAATCAATTTCCAATCTCGCATCCACCATTTTGATGGTCATGCCAACTCCCACAAGCGATCTAAACTCAAATTGTAACATGCATCATTTATTGATAGAGAGGACTTACCACAGATAAACATAAGGGTCACACACCTCAGGACAACCCGCAGGAGATACCCCTACCTGCTAAATCTCAAAATGTTATCTCCCTATACACTTCCGAATATCATAGCTATCACACAATCACTATACCTTCCTACAGTAGAACACAACCACTGCCTGCCGTCGAGACATCCCATAAGCGGTATAAGAACCTGAAGCTGATGGCAATACTAACACTGGAGATCTGGTCCAGGAATTCTTGAGCTTCTGTAAGCTCCACTCACCCTCGTCTGACCACATAGATACCTTCGCTGGACACCACGTGTTCCTAGAATGCTACTGAACTAAGCCAACAAATCACACTTGGAGAACTTCGCACAAAGATTCTCCTCCCTATACCCTTGTAATACCATCATCAAATGCCGAGTATGTTATCCCTAGCTACGAGAGTACGGCGGGATGCCATCAATAAATACAATAACAAAGGAGTTATAACACGGCTGAATACACCGTCAATCAAATACATGAACGTTGTTGGGGCATTGGTCAACCCAAAAGACATCACCAGGAACTCATAACATAATAGAAAAATCTACTTCACTCCACAACTAAACCACACAGGAGGTCCTTCAATACACTCACAACTCGAAGCCGTATCCTAACTCAATATAGACATCAAATACTTAATGGTCATTGCCACATTTCTCGCTAGTCCATTCTTGTCACAATCAAACAACCTGAACACATCTAACTATCAATCAAACTCACCACGTAGTCATCTAGTCACAAAGTTCCATCAATAAGGACACCAACGGACCTATAAGTCCCCAATATGCTCACACAAATGAAATCTCGGCACTCAAGCTACAGATAAAAAATTCGTCCTCAAGTCCTCCAAACTGGCCCCAAGCATGCTAAAATCACATTCCATTCATGGAAGTCACAAACCATCGGTGCACGGCTGATACCGAGCGCTCACGTGCGTGTTTGAATACATGAAAGGAGTTCAAAGAATTATGCTTCGGGTTGAATCAATGGATTCGCACGACAAGAGTTCGAGAATGTGCGATTTTTTCTAAAGGTTCTGCAGCCTCTCGAAGATAAATACAGACGTCTCCGTACCGATCTGCAAGACTCTACTGAACCTGCTCATGACTGGTGAGACCTATTTAACCTAGCGCTCTGGTACCAACTTGTCACGGCCCATTTCCGGAGTCGTGATGGCGCCTATCGTGGACCAAGGCAAGCCACCCATTTTATCTAACTAAATACAATTTCCAATAAAATATCCTTCTTAACAAGTCTGAAATCAATAATAACAATAATAAATCAAATTTTGGAAACCAGTTTATGAAATTCAAAACCCAAATCCTACAAACTCCGGATGCAGTGTCACACAGTCATGAGCTGCTAGTACGTAATACAACCAAAAAAGAAATTACCAACATAGTCTGAAAATAAATACAACGGTAGAAAAGGAAGAGAAGACGAGATCACGGTCGCCAGCTGCTACCTCGTCAACTCTGATGAAACTGCTGCTACTCACTGGCCAAAGCTGAATCCCGATGTACCAGGATCTGCACACAAGATGTAAGGGGTAACGTGAGTACACCAACTCAGTAGTAACGAAACCAAACTATGGGCTGAGAGGTACTAACAGACTAAACCTCCGATAATTCGAACAACAGTATATAACTTGGACATGACAATAATATATCAGGAAATAAACACGATGCATCAGTATATGTCTGTAACTCTGCATACTAGCATGAATTCATATAGAATCAAGAATGATGTATACTCAGTAATCAAACTCTCATAAGGTGGTCCACTCAGTACTAGACTACGGCCTCCCGGCCCAGAGAAGTCCATCCCGGATATTACATAAACACAAGTGACACAGTCACCAAGTACTGAGGAATAAGGTCGATCCAGCCCCCACAGAGAAGATCCATCTCCGGAACATAATAACCACGGAGAAAATCCATCTCCGGAACATAAGACCCACGGAGAAAATCCATCTCCGGAACATAATACTCGGACAAGATCCATGTCCAGGGAAATCAATCCCTTAATATTTGTGCGCTCACTGGGGGTGTAAAGACTCCGGAGGGGCTCCTTTCAGCCCAAGCTCTATATCAAGCCAACGAAGGCATGGTTCCAGGATCGCTGCGGTGTGCAGTCCGACCTCATAACTATCTCAAAACCAGGCTCCAAGCCTCACTCAGTCAGTACCTTCTAGTCTCACTCACAATGCTCTAACATATAAAAATCAGCCCAAACCAATGATAATATAGAATAAACTAGCAAATTATGAGACTGAGGCAGGAAACATATACTTTAACAGGACTGAGTACATGAAAGCAATAATCACAGATAGAGACAGCAGTAATCGACCGTTCCGGTCTGAACACATCGGCATGAAGCCTTAACATTTATACTTAGCATGATTTCTATTGCGTTCAAGGTAATACCACCTTCACAGTACAATTATCAACCTGAGAATACAATTAGACAATGCCATGGGATGAGTCGGGCTACAAATATTCGGTAAACGCCCGCATGCCCGTCACTTGGCAAGTGCGTCACCTTAGTTAACATCAAATATCAAATAGTTTGAGGTTTCGAACCCTCAGTTCCAAGTTTGGAAGCGTTACTTACCTCAAAAATGGCTAATATACTACTCCGCAGTGCCCTTGCCTCTAAATTCGGCCTCCGAGTGCTTCAAATCTACCAACAATCATATGTATATCATTATAATATGCTAAGGAACTAATCCCAATCGAAATGTATCAAAAATACTCAAAAATCCCGAAATTGGTCAAACCCGACCCCCGGGCTCGCGTTCTGAAACTCAGAAATTTTTATACAAAATTGTTCTTCATCATCTCACGAGTCCGTACATATAAAGAACACTAAAATCGGAGTTCGTTTGACCCCTCAAATCAATCCCTAAAGGTCTCAAAATCTCAATCCTTAAACCCACCTTATTCTACTGATTTTCATGAATTAGTATTGAGATTATGTTCTATAATCACCCATAAATGAGTTTTACTGATCAAAACACTTACCTCTATGAAGAACACTGATTTTCCTCTTCAAAAATCGCCCCCAAAGCTCTTTGTCCGTACAAAAATGGTGTAAAAAGGGTTTAAGTCGCAGAGGGTTTAATTATATGCTGCCCAGTGATTTCTTCACTGCGATCGCGGCAAAAGCCACGCGATCACGGTTCACAGCAGCTCAACCTCACGCGATCGCAACCAGATGCATGCGATCGCGAAGACCCTTTGACCTCACCCCCACGCGCCTGTCATGACCCTACGCGATCACGACCTAGCCCACACGATCGCACTTCACCTTCTTCCAAACCTACGCGATCGCACTCCGATACACGCGATTGCGATGCACAATTTTTTCCTGGACCTCAGAGTGTTCTACGCGATCGCATCCTTTGCCATGCGATCGCGATGCACAATTCCCTGCTGCACAAAAGCCAGAAAACCAGCTCTTCCTTTAAGTCTAAAAATGCCCGTTAACCACCCGAAATCAATCTCGAGCCCCTCGGGACCCCAACAAAACTTACCAATATATCTCATAACATCGTTCAAACTTAGTTTCACTATCGAAACACCAAAACTAACATCAAAACACCAAAATTATATCAGATTCAAGCCTAAGAACTTTTAAATTTCTAAAATCCACCATTGATGCCGAAACTATCCAAAACAACTCCGATTGACCTGAAATTTTACAGACACATCCAAAATGACATTATGAACCTGTTCCAACTGTCAGAATTCCATTCTGACCCTGATAGCCTATTTTCCACTGCCGACCTGAAACCACCAAAAACTAACTTTCGCCAATTCAAGCCTAATTCTACATCGGACATCACAAAAATATTCCGAACACACTCTTAAGTCCCAATTCACCTAACGAAGCTATCCGAGCCACAAAATCCGCATTCCGAGGTCGTTTCCCAATAAGTCAACTCTCATTTGACTTTTATCATTATAAGGCTATCTTTAAAAGCTACATGATCGAACTATCACTACAACCATTCGATTTTAAGCCTATCGACTCTAACACATCAGTAACAGAATAACCAACCTATGACAAGTCAATAACAACAATTATAATACAGGTTCTACTTAACAACGGACCGGATCGTTACACCATCCAACGCATATCAAGTTTTTCATGGGCTGCCAAATTTATAAGATACTTGAAAGTAATTGCATCCACCACAGGAGAATATGTCTCCATATAATCAATGCCAGGTCTTTGCGAAAATCCTTGTGCAACAAGTCGTGCTTTATATCTAACGACTTCATTTTTATCGTTTCGTTTTCACAAAAAACCCATTTGTATCCTAATACTGGTTTTATTCCTTCAGGTGTTCGGACTATACGTCCGAATACTTCACGTTTTTCAAGTGACACTAATTCTGCCTGGATAGCGTCTTTCCATTTTGGCCAATCATTCCTTTGTCTACATTCATTAACAGGTCTTGGTTCAAGATCCCCATCTTGTTGCATTATCTCAACAACAACATTATAAACAAAAATGTTGTCGACAATAATATTATTTCGATTCTACCTTTTTTCCGTAGAGACATAATTTATTGAGATCTCTTCATTCTTATTATTTTCAGGTACCTGGACCTCCTCTGAGGTCTTAACATTTGTTATGTCACGGGGCTCTTTTTGATCAATTGCCTCCATATTATGATCTCCTAGATCATTTGCTCCTTTTCGCTTTCGAGGATTTTTATCTTTGGAACCAATTGGTCTACCATATTTCAAGCGTGGGTTAGACTCATTTGTATTTATGGATTGTCCAACCGGGACATCAATTCGAATAGGAGCATTAGCAGCTGGAATATGTGACTTAGTCACCCTTGGTAGGTTAGTGAATACATCTGGCAGTTGATTTGTAATATTTTACAAATAAATTATCTTTTGAACCTCGTGTTCACATTGCTTTGTTCGAGGATCTAAATGAGATAGTGATAATGCGTTCCAATCTATCTCTTTTTGCAACTGCTTATTTTCTTCCCCTAATATTGGGTATATCGATTCATCAAAATAGAAATCCGCAAATCTTGCCGTAAATAAATCTCCAATCATAGGTTCCAAATATTTTATAATAGAAGGAGATTCATGCCGAACATATATCCCCAACCTTCTTTGGGGTCGCATCTTTGTTTGTTGTGGTGGAGCAATTGGAACATATACTGCACATCTAAATATTCTAAGATGGGAAATATTTGGCTCCTGACCAAAAGCCAATCGTATTGGAGATTCTTTATGATAACTTGTGGGTCTGATCCGCACAAGATCTGCTGCATGCAAAATAGCATGGCCCCATGCCGAAATGAGAAGTTTTGTTCTCATAAGCATTGGTCTAGCAATTAATTGGAGGCATTTGATCAATGATTCTACTAGACCGTTTTGAGTATGAACATGAGCAACATGATGCTCAATTGTTATCCCAGTTGATATGCAATAATCATTAAAGGCCTGGGACGTAAATTCACCAGCATTATTAAGACGAAGTGTCTTAATTGCATAATCTGGAAACTGTGCTCTTAATCTTATTAATTGAGCTAGTAACCTTGCGAAGGTCAAATTATGGGTTGATAACAAGCACACATGTGACCATCTTGTAGATGCATCTATTAAAACCATATAATATCTGAATGGTCCACATGGAGGGTGTATGTGCCCACATATATCACCATGTATACGTTCCAAAAATGCAGGAGATTCAACTCCAACTTTAATTATTGATGGTCTAATAATCAGTTTTCCTTGAGAACATGCAGCACAAGAGAATTCTTTAGTTTGAAGAATCTTCTGGTTCTTCAATGAATGACCATGTGAATTATCAATTATTTTGCGCATCATATTATAACCGGGATGGCCCAACCAGTCATGCCAAATTATAAAATCATTAGTAAACTTCTTGTTTACTATGACATGCGATTCAACTACACTAATATTAATGTAGTATAATCCGGAGGAAAATGCGGAAAGTTTTTTCAAGCACATACTTCTTTTTTGCTTTTATTGTAGTAATATAAAGGTATTCAACCTTTCCTTCATTTGTGGTCTCAATATGATAGCCATTTTGACGAATATCTTTGAAACTTAACAAGTTTCTTTGAGACCTACTATAATATAATGCATCATTAACAACCAATATAGTTCCTCCTGGTAGTAATACAGTCGCTCTTCCAGTGCCCTCAATTAATTTTGTACTACCAGATACTGTAACTATATTGGCTTCTTTCATGATTAAATAAGAGAAATATCTCTTATCTTTTAATATGTTGTGCGTCGTAGCACTATCCAGAAGACATATTTCTTCTTTATTATTCATACGGACAACTGAAGACTGAGAAGTTTTCATATTCTTTAAGAAAAAAAAATACATCATAAGTAATATTGAAAATTTGAAGAACAAAAGAAACTACATTTATGAAATTAAATACCAAAAACATAAAAAAATTTATTCAAATATGAACTTCATAAAAAGAAATACATTTATTCTTATAATTCCTTTTTCAATAATAAGTCTTCAGTTATGATGCTCAAAGAAGTCTCCAGCTTCTAAATGAGTAATATCTGCAAGACCTTCAAAAATATCATCTTTATAGGCAAGGTTTGCTTCAACTTTATCATGGTTATTCATAGGGCCCGCCTCATCATCATTTTGAAAGGTGAAGTTAGTCTCAACCTTACTTTGTTTTCCTTTTATGGAGGCTTGATAAAGTTTGACAAAATGTTCATGCGTACGATAAATTCGTGCCTAATGATTTTTCATACCATATCGGTAGACATTATTACCTTTGCCTTTTGAAGGATTATTCTGAGAACCCTTATTGTTCCCTTGTTTATAACGACCACCAGCATGACGATTATTATTTCGTCCCTTGCCATGCCCACATATATTTATACGACCATGATAATTATCTTGTCTTCTTTCAGACATTTGATTTATCACTATCATATTCGCTTCTGGAATGGAGTTGATCCGCTACTGGGGTGGACTTCACGATTTTTCATTAAAATTATTTTCACACTGCCATTATTATCATCAGTATGAGCCATTGGGACCTGAACCCAACATCTTATCATCATGGTGCACCAAGACTTGAACTTGGTGTCTTACCCTCATGGTGCAGTGGGACTTGAACTCATTGTCTTATGCTCATATAATATTTATCACAAATTATCTCATTCTCTTCAGAGAATGGAACATAATTTTAGATCGCCACAAATTCAAGTTTTGATAAATTTAATATAGTATAAAATTATCTTACATAATAGTAGAATTAATCTACATGATTAAAAAAAAATTATAACAAGTAGTATGCCTTAAAAATTCTACGTATAATATACACATGTCATGAAGGCATATTAATAGTAGTGAATCATTAAAACAATAAAGAGATATTATAGTCGTTCCGTGCAAATTCACCAATTACTTTCAACACACTGATTCATATGTAATATAACTAGTAGTT
>ML414258.1:2170-13501 GCA_005239525.1 Nicotiana knightiana | reverse complement strand
TTATAACAAGTAGTATGCCTTAAAAATTCTAGGTATAAATATACACATGTCATGAAGGCATATTAATAGTAGTGAATCATTAAAACAATAAAGAGATATTATAGTCGTTCCGTGCAAATTCACCAATTACTTTCAACACACTGATTCATATGTAATATAACTAGTAGTTCCGTTCGATCTGCCACATATTACTAATATTTTTCATCGTCCAAACTTACGTAAATATAAATATCGAAGATTCAATAACTAATACCTTTTGGAATTAAGCAAAGCAGGATGTTACTACTAATATTTGAATGTGAAATTAATTAGTCTAACCATTATAAGTCAATTTAATACTTGTCTATTTATGTATAGGTTTACATTTTTTTCGTAGATTATATAATAAAATAATAATTTAACCGAAACTTATTATTTCTATACCAAGGCAATTATTATAATCATACTCAAAATAAGTTATGCATATGATAACTAAATTGCAGGTTAAAGAAGATCCTAATAGAAACGTTATAAACATAAGAATGTATACCTGGATGGGAAAATAAATTAACTACCTCTTTTTTGAAGAAGATAAAATTCGAATGAAGCAGATAACCTCAGTTGGTTAGAACTTCGTGCTGAAAACATATTAAGAAATGAGAGCAAAATAGAACAATATACTAATTGAGACAAAATAAATATGAGGGACAATAATTTTGTTATTTCTTTTCTTGGTATATCTTTCATAGGGTCAAAAGTTCCTTATGCTGGAACATGAACTTATGAGGATTCAATAGTAGAAGATTAAAACATAAAGATAAATGAGAAACTTAAGCACAAATATTTTTGTTTGATCATGAATATTGTTGAAAATTTGTCCATAAATCATCATATCACTTGAAATATTATTTTAAATACATAATTGGGTATTAAATACTCTTTACGTGATTCGAACCTCCAACTTTAGAGTAAGCCTTACCTATTAGCCGAGGTAAAAATATACACCGATATTTATATCAAATTAAGCAAAGCATGACATGGCGACAGTACGTAAAAATATTACTATTCCACATTAAAGTACGTAAAAAAAAACTAATAATTTACCTTATTCCTGCCGACAGTGGCGTTCACAAATTTTATATAAGTGATGTCATAATTTGAAAAATAAGTAAATAAATAAATTACTATAATGACAAGAGGTATCATTTTCTATATATGTAATCTTAATATTTTTATTTTTCTTATAAAAATATCTAGTGAAAAATTTCGATCAAGTGATTGTCCCACGACGTTACATGGTATAAGGTGCATACGACCATGCTTGCAGAAGAAAGTCATGCAAAAAAAGATTTATAACAGTATAACTAATTTATATTATCCTTGTTGCTTCTGCCATAATAACCAAAGTTATTTTATTGTTTATTTTTATTTTGGGAGATAGATATATGAGTTTGTGTTTGGAGTGCTTCTTTTGGATAATTAGCTCTTTCTTGTCTTGCTCTATTCAATATTTAGTAGGCGTTTGGACATAAGAGTACTAAAATTTCGGAAAAAAGTAAAAAAAGAAAAATTCAAGTGAAAATAGTTTGAAAATTAGAGTTGTTATGCACATGAAATAATTTCGAGTTGTTTTTGAATTTATGGGACTGATCTGAAGTGAAGATTTTTAAAAATAATTTTTTGAAATTTTTTAAATTTTTGAAAAAATTCAAAATTCATCTTCAAGTGAAAATCGAAAATTTCATGGCGGTGTACCCACTTCGTAAAAAAGAAAAAATAATATCAAAAAAATGAATTTTTCTATGGCCAAACGGGCCCTTAGCTGTTGTATCGTTTATTATATGTATGAATAAAGAGGAAAAATCCTTATATCTCACGATAGTTGGGATTTGACATTAATTGCAGAGCGTAATTAGGGGACATCTATGGTGAATTCTTATTATATAAACCCCACTTCCTCCATTTTGTACGTTATCTAAAATTAGGGGCGGGCGTTCGGACAGTTTTGATTGGATATGATAATTTTGATGAGGATTTTTTGTTTTAAAATTGAAGAAATGACAATCCAAATCCAATCCAAGTAAGTTTGGATTGGATCGGATTTTTTATGTTCGGTTTCGGATTAATCAATTTAGATATTATGAATTTTCGTTTTTGAGCGTATAAGTTGAGATGTTTTCACTTTTTACAAAAATAAATATTCAAATGAATTACTCATGTTAAATTGCCTGAAATGTTCCTTATTTTTGCCACAATCATCCAAATAAAGTATTCAAGTAATGAAATTATTATTAAAAAAATACAATAGAGACATTAATATTGCCGATAAGAAGTAGCAATAGTAAAATCATGTCCAAATAGAAAGTATTCTGACAGTAACTTAGTAATTAATATTGAATATATGAGAATATATGTAATGAGTATAGGGTGTTGAGCTTATTCCTATTGGCATATGGATAATAGACTAAATATAAAATATAAAAACTTCGGATTTTCGGATATCCAAAAATCCGAAGTACCAAATCCATTATCCAATCCAAAATCAAAAATTTTAAAAATTAAATCAAAAATCCAATCCGTAAACCCAAACCAAAAATTCAATTTCGGTTTGAATTTCGGATTTGTCCAAACTATACCCGCCCCTATCTAAAACAATATTTTTTTTGAAACTGAAAGGCGTTTTAATATATATTAAATAAAACTAGGTAACAGCCACTCTACTGATATTGATATTCTTTATTGAGAAGGACAAGATGTTCAAGAAGGAGCATTTTCAATAAGAATTTTTCTTCGTTTTCTTTGCAGTTGATTTCATTATTTTTTGTTACTGTTATAACTGAAATTCGTTGTTTACGCTGGTGAAAATAAAGTAAATCGATTGCTTGTGGTATTACATAACAAATTTAATTGATTTGGCTTAAGATAAAAATTAAGAGTCCACCAAACAGTATAGAGAACCATGTTTTTTATCTATTCCTAAAGTACAGAAAATAGATGACACACGATATTTACGTGAAAAACTCATTAACTCATTGCTATTCTCAAACCTAATTATATTATTAAGGGTCATTTGGTTCAAGAAATTATGTGGTCATCTCGATATAAATTTGAGATTAAATTTATCAAGTGTTTGATTGGAGGTATTATCTAAAATTATTATTATTTTAATATTAAAATCGTGATATAATTTATCCCATATAAAAATTAGGATTGATTACCAGATTATAATCCTAGTTATAATTTAGGATTATAATCCTGAGATGTCCTGGTTTTGAACCAAATGACCCCTAAATGTATAAGCATGATTATAATTATAAGTGAGCGACCTGGTTTAACATAGCGAGATTTATAGCTATACCTACTTTTTAGGTCACGTTTTAACTTATACTCACTTTGCAAAAAAATTACAAGCGTACTCACTTTTCGCCTAAACTTCAGGCATACGGGCCTGAAGTAGCAAAGGCAATCACAGAAACTTCAGCATTCTAGTAGTCGGCTGAACTTAAGCATTCTACTAGCTGAAGTTTGTTCTCTATTTGTAGAACTTCAGCATGTTTTAGCTGAAGTTTTTTCCTGGATTCAATAATTTTGTCATAAAGCTTTTTCAATAACTTCAGCAGAAGATGTTGAAGTTATTTAGTTCATTTGTAAGAACTTCAGCACTAAATAAGTTGAAGTTTTGTTCTGGATTCATTATTGTCGTAAAGTTTTTTCAAAAAACTTCAGCAGAAGATGCTGAAGTAATTTAGTTCATTTGTAAAAACTTCAGCACTAAATAAACTGATATTTGCTGAACTTCAGCATGTTTTAGCTGAAGTTTTGTTTTATATTTGCTAAACTTCAGCATGTTTTAGCTGAAGCTTTGTTATGTTTAGGATGAACTTCAGGGCTGAAGTTTGTTTTGTATATTTGTTGAACTTCAGCATTCTTATCCAAAAACGGTGCATGGAGTTTTGTTAATTTGAGTAACGTGAAAATAAATTGGAGCGCATTGTGGTTATTTCGATAAGAAAAATATAGTGACCAATAGCATATTAGCATACGACATTGAAGCTTGACAAGACAAAGAAATAAAAGAAAAAGAACAAAGATATGGATTCCCATTTTTTTTTACGAGAGAATTGTTTCTTAGAATTATAGCAGTAAACGTTAATCTTCAGCAGAAAGTTTATCCCTATGAACTGTCACATCCCTTTTCTACCCCCAAAAGATATTCTGTTATTGGATTGTTGTGGGTTAAAGAGTTTTTCCAATTAAAGTGACAATTTTGAAATAGGGATTATTTTACTGCTCAGAGCCGCCACTTGGAATTGATTTTTGGGTGTTCCAAGTCACCTTTTATTTGAATCCCTAATCAAAGGAAGATTTGACTCTCTTGTTATTGGTCCGCAAAAACAAAGTTCAGGTAAGGAATTCTGTTGACCGGGGAGAAGGTATAAGGCATTCCCCGAGTCCCGTGGTTCTATCACGGTCGCTTTATTGACTTAAACTTGGCTTAAAGTAATTCTGACTAAATTGTGCTTTATTAGTTTCCGTGTTTTACTTGTCTGCTTTTACTTCTTGATTATTAGATTTATCAAGGAAAATGATTTTAGATAAATTATGTTGTCATAATCACGCTACGCAAGCGAATGCGTAATCGAGACGAAACAGCGCTACGCAAGCGAATCCGCGATTATGACGAATATTATTAGTATATTATTACTTTTTAAAGAAATTACAACATTCAAGGAATTAATTAAAAATTAACTATCGCACTACGCAAGCGAATCTGCGATTTTTAACAAAAAAAAGGGAAAAATCAGAAATTAACTAAAGCTAGTAGAAAGGTATGAAATTATTGAATTAAAAATTATTGAATGTTAAAACATCACGCTACGCAAGCGATTACGTGAGTTAAACGCGCCTACTAATTGTCTAACGTTTAAATTAATCATCAAGGTGATTAAAATTCATAGGTAATTAAGTTATACAATTATTAAAAGAAAATATGATGAATTTTAAAAAAATTATTTGAAAAGCTTGTAATTAGAAACTTGGACCAACTTTGTTTGTTGGGTTTAAAATAACGTTGGGCCACTTTCTTTGTTATTAGGTTGCTAGACCAATTCTATTACATAATAATATTATGTCTAAGGCTCAATATTTTAATTCTTTAAACTCCCTTGACAGTAAACTAATTACTTACGCAAGGTAATTCCATAACTTAATATATTTGATCTTAACATACTAATAAATACTAAATCATGGAGAACAAACCTTTACCAACTCTAAACCTCTTTAGAAACTCTAAACAGTAACTTTGAAAAAAAAAATTATGCAATCTTTAGTATTACCAAAGTTTTCTAATCCAGGTATCAAGAGGAATATTTCAAATGAGAGTCGGACAAAGCTCAATGACGAATCTAATAGACATTCAAAATGACTCTATGGCTGCGTTTATACCCAAACAGTGGTGAATGAAAACTCCAGAAATTAAACCTTAACGCAAGGAATCTCTTAAGGTTTTACATACACAGTCTGCTTATTTAAACATAAAGGCCATCAAAAGTTTAATAACAAAGCAATCCTCAATTTCATAATCTAACGTAGCTAAAGTTACTGGAGATAATCATAAGACCTTCTACATGTCTATTATTGATACACGAAAGTAAACGAATTCATACGCCGACATTCTGATGAATTCGAACACTTGAATATTTATTCCAGTCAGCTTGAGGGATATTTAAAGCGGTCCGGATAGAATGTTTTCAAAAAGGTTAAAATACGCTGAAGAACTCAAATTGCTGCACTTGCATTCATTCTCGATCAAGGATTTCAGTACATTAAAGGAGTTACCTGGATAACAGAAAAATAAGTATCAGTAATGGATCAAATAACAGAAAATCAGCAGCAGCAACAACAACATCCAGCAGCTCTTAACCCAAAGAAAATGAACCAGAGATGACGAACGAAGTAATTGAAACCAGAAATGAGTCACTCTGAAATTTTTTACAAGATCCCTCTACTTTCTTAAAGGTTTTACACTCAAGAATCGACTCACAAAGCTCACGAGTTTCAGCTTTCTTTTCAACTTACTAAAGATGTTAAGTTGATCTTTTTCTTTTTGCTTTCAAGTGCTGTTCCCTTTTTTAATTGAGTAAGTATGTGTAAAGATCTCCAGCATGTGTAATAGAGTGTGTGTCCTTTATAGGAGAATAGACAATACATTCGTGATTGAAAATCTGTCCATAGGACATATTTCTCACCAAAAATCTGCTTTAACTATTCAAAAGACAGACTTTTGGTTCAAATATCTGCCTAAAGGACAATTTTTACCACTGTGAAACAGTAATGGGAGCAGCATACTCCCAACAGCCTTTAAATAGTAAAAAGCAGCTATACAAGTACCCTACTCTCATGATCAAACATATCTAACCTTCAGCAAATTAATACCAAACCAAAATGAGAAACAAGTAACTACAACTTAGTTAAACTACCACAACATGTAACTAAAACTTAATACTGAGCCATTAATCAATAAAGAGAACTTAAAACCTAGCGACTAAAATCAAACCAAGCAAGACACATGTTAACAAAGAAAACAACTTAGTGAAAAAGTTTGACTAAGCGAAGGCGAAACTGAAAACTAGGTAGAATACGAACTAGAATCGACCACTAACAGGACTTACACTACTACAATAACTACAATAAATTAGTAGGCAACAAAAAAAACAGAAACCTAAAGAGAGGATTAAGGTTCCAGTTATAGTCCAAAGAATTTGAAACCTCACTTAAAGTTCAGAGACATAACGAAACATGATAATTAGACACTATTGATTATGAACTAACCAACAATTAATCAACAAAACTAAACTAATAAAACTAAACTAACTCAAAGAACGACTCACAAATATCACATACAGATCAGATCAATGTAACCAAACTAAATGAATAATTAGTCAAGAAGCAAATCAATTGATCTCGGTCTCGTATGATACAACAAAACTAAAAGATGTGACCAACTAAAAGGCTAACCGGAAGCGACATACAACATCATGAAAACAATAGCAAATCGACATATCACTTCCCAAATGTATACGAACAACATAAACATGAATGAAAATCAAACTCTAAGCCAGATGCCAAAACAACAAAAGAAAACAAACGAAAGAAGAGAAAGAGAGAGAAAAAAAATCAGAAAATGGAAAGAGGGAGCATGGTTTTACCATACGAGGCATCCGATGCTAACTCGAGCAATAAGAAGGTGCCGAAAACTCGAGCAAAAATTGTCCGACCCTGAAACGCTCATTTTACTCCGGCAAATGCTAAAACAAAGGGATTCCAGCATTATGCCGGAAGGAAAAGAGGGTTCTTAGGTCGAAGAAGCAAAGATGGAGAAGCAGTGGTGGTCTTGAGTGGTCGCGGCAGCGGGGGTTCGGCAGTGACGGTCGCCGAAATTCCAGTTGCTGGAGTTTTGGGGTGAAATTGACATTAATAGGTAGGTCTTGAAGAGTCCTACCCATTGATGCAAGTATTGTGGGGTGAGATGGTTTGTTTTGCGGAGAATATCAAAAAGAAAGAGGGCCTAGGGTTTCGATTTTTCTTAGATTTATGGATATTGGTGGGGATTTGGGGATTTGGGGTTTAGATTGGTGTAAAGGATGAGGAGAGGATGGTTGGATGAAGTTTTGGGGTGGGTTGGTGGATGGCCGCCGATGGAGTTGGGTGGCGGCGGCTAGGTCTTGAGGAAGGGAGGAGAGAGTTAGAAGAGAGAAGAAGAAGAAGAAGAAGGGAGATAAGGGAAATGGGGCGAAAATTTTGGGGGATTAGGGGTTTAAATACCTGGGTGGGAGATTGATCTTGAGCGGTTGGATCAAGTGGGAATGGATGGGTGGGATTGAGTCTTGGTTTCACTTGATGAAATGACGTAGTTTCATCATGAAACTACGCCGTTTTGAACCAAGGCTTGGCCGACCCTCAATTGGACTGGGTATGGACGAATTGGGCTCAAGTTTTGGGCCAATTTGGCTCAATTTTAATTAAAAAATACAATAGCCCAAACTCTTAACCCCTAATTATTTTTTTTAGTTCTAAAGGAAGCATACAAGTAGAAGAAAAATCTTTTTGGTGTATATAATTTATAGATACAAAACTAAAATATACAAATAAAAGGTAAAAAATATTTTTTTGGTATTTTTAATAAAGGAATGCAAATAAAAATGCACAAACAATTAAAATCATCCAAATACTAGTATTATAAGTATGCAAAAATTAGGTATTCTCAGCTGCCCCTCTTTGCTCGAGAACATGAATAGTTTTCGTGCAAAGAAAAAGTGAATCCATGACTAATTTTTTCTCACACATCACTACAATGAAGCATTTTTGAAAAAGGTGACCGAACCTTGCTTCCGAGGTTGCCTACATATCCTTGGATATAAAGGAATCAGGTCAGTGTAGTTCTGGGAAAACTTGGTAGCTGGGACTACCGGACAACTGGTTTGTCGTTGCTATTGCTGTTACTGTTACTTGTTGCTTACATCAGAAGAAAAAGAAAGGAACTATATATTGTTGCAAGCTAAGAGTTACAAAATTTCCTATCTATGTGCCTTCTGGAGTCAAATCATGATTCTTGACTTGCTCGCTTGTGTTGACCTTAGATTGGATCTGGATGCTCTTTGAAGAAAATACTATGGATTATTCTTGATTGCTTGATTTCCCGATCAGAATTTGGAAAAATGAAATTTGGGAAGCTGGATTGTTGACACATTGTCAATGCTAACTCCAACCATCTTGTGATCGAAAGACTTCTTTCTTCTGATGAGACACTGAAACCGCAAGCTTTAACCGTCACATGTGCTCTACGGCGGGGCCTGAAAAGCCATCAAAGACGAACAAAACGAACAAAAAATTTCTGCCCCAGTTTGAACTAGGAAAATTTTGTGAGTTATCAGATAAAGGTATAAACTATTTAATTTATTGAAAGGCACACAGAAACAGTAGTATAAACAGACTAAGAGAGATAAAAATTTGTAACGAGGGATTACGTACCTTACATTACCCAAAGGATAGGTAACCAGGGGTCGGTACCCTGTATTACTGGAAAGAAATGTACCCAGGGGTTGGTACCCTGTATAACTAGGAAGAAAATATAACCAGGTGTTGGTACCCTGTATTACTAGGAAGGAATTGTAACCAGGGGCAGGCACCCTGTATTGCTGGAAGAAATGTAACCAGGGGTTGGTACCATGTATTACTAGGAGAAATGTAACCAGGGGTTGGCATCCTGTATTACTAGAAGGAAATGTAACCAGGGGTTGGTACACTGTATTACTGGAAGAAAATGTAACCAAGGTTTGGTACCCTGTGTTACTGATAAAGCGTTGAATTCCTCTAGGCGAAATGGTTCTACCTGGGTTAAGCTATGTAAAATGACCTGAGCGAAGAGTACTTCTACCCGGAACTATGAGTTGGATCCCCCTAGGTGAAATGGTTCTACCTGGGTTAAGCAATGTAAAACACCCTGAGCGAAGAGTACTTCTACTCGGGACTATGAGATGGATCCCGCTAGGTGAAATGGTTCTACCTGGGTTAAGCTATGTAAAACAACCTGAGCGAAGAGTACTTCTACCCTGAACTATGAGCTGGATCCCCCTAGGTGAAATGGTTCTACCTGGGTTAAGCTATGTAAAACACCCTGAGCGAAGAGTACTTCTACTCGGGACTATGAGCTGGATCCCCCTAGGTGAATTGGTTCTACCCGGGGTTAAGCTACGTAAAACAACCTAAGCGAAGAGTACTTCTACCCGGAACTATGAGCTGGATCCCCCTAGGTGAAATGGTTCTACCTGAGTTAAGCTACTAAACTAGGAGGTATGAATCGTAGTGATGCATGCTAAAAAATAAAATAATAATGGATATTTTAAGGAGCTTACGTTCGGTGACATTCGTCCTTTAAGAATCGCCACTCTGCACTGCTTTGTTCCTGCTTCAAACAAAAAAAAATTATGAGTTTTCAAAGTGGTGGTTGGTTTGTGGCCTTGATGCCCTATTGTGGTTTTGACTTCACGGCCTCTCCGTAACTGAAGAACTGGTTCTACCAGTATGGTGCCGAGGTTCTCGGATACTCTATCACGGCCTCTCCGCAGTTGAAGAACTGATTCTGTCAGTATGGTACCGAGATGCTCGACTGATCTGTATCATTTTCTAGAGACCTTGGCTTTCCAATGTTGCCCCCAACTGTTTCATACCCAGACTTCCTTGGTATTGCTACCTTTGTCTCTGAGGCAATGCAATTTTTCTTTAAAAATCAAAGTCAGTTGTCTTGCACCTAGTACCGGTTTGTGTCTGCAGTGCTTGTCAACTTTTCTCATGAAGAAGTCTTGCTTAGGCAACCTTTTCAGTCTCTTTGAGACACTTTGTTCGCCTTGTCAAATGAGATCACAGACGGGTTCCTGCTTTCTTCAATGCCGTATATGCCCCAAATTGTGCTCGATATTACGGGGAAACTGTAGCCAGTTTGCAGCCATTTGTTTGCTTCGCTTTTGACGAAAGATTAGACCGAAATGGACTCAAAGAAAATTATCGGTAAAAATATAAGAATACTTGAAGGTGCAAAAGAACTGTTCTTAAACAAAAGGTGTCCCTTTTGGGGAAAAGAATAGGGAGACTTATCTGGAAGTATGTGCCGACTTCAATGAATCATGACATGCATTTTGGACCGGACGCCTGATCCGTATGAGCTGTATAATTCTCAAAATCCGTCGCAAAGGTTCCTCTTGAAACTGTCTTGGTTGTGCTCATGCCGGAGTACGAAGACTCTCATTCGGCTCACAGCGCCCTTTGCGGGTTTTCGCCAACTGACCTCTCTCATTTCTCTACTCACCGTCGCCTTGTGGTGCCCATTTGGGTTTTCACCAATAAGACTCTCTCATTTTTCTGCTCACTGTCGCCTTATAGTGCCCATACGGGTTTTCACCGATAAGACTCTCTCATTTCTTCTCTTTTTTTTTCTTTTTTTTTTCTTACTACAATACGACATGCGGAAGGTTGCCCATGGCATGGTGACTTCAAATATTCTCAAAGATCGACCAAAAGTTCTTAACATGGAAAAAATGGGAAAAGAACCTTGAACTGAATTACCACTTTTGGAACCGTTTCTACAGAAAAACGGTAAAATAAAACAAACTTCTGCCCCAGTTCTGGAGTATTGGGCATATGGATTTTGTTGTGATGGGACCAAACCCATGGTAAGGCTGCCTACGTATCCTTTCGGAATCAGGTCGGACTTAGTTCAATGCTCAGAAGATTTGTTGTTTGGATTCTTTTCTTTCCTTCCCCTTTTTTGTTGCAAGTACATAGGTTCTAAAAAGT
>ML414252.1:1768-16405 GCA_005239525.1 Nicotiana knightiana | reverse complement strand
GGCTTACCTACTGCTGAGGCAATAGAAAATAGACATTCCTTTACATAAAATGTGGGAAGTAAAACTGGGAACGATATCCATGCCATCGCCTTCGTCGTTTCTTCCCCACCCTTAAATTTGGAGTTATATATAAGAGGACGCAACTGATAATCATGTCCAGTGCTGTCTCGAACATAATATGCGCCTTTTGACGTAAAATCAATGAAATCCTGCCATAATGTCAATCTAATTAAGATATGCCTGTCCCTTAGATATCCAATACTGCATGTACCTTTAATCCCACATTGAGAAGGAACAATCTTGCGTATTTCTTAAAGTTCTGGCCAGCCGTATGCAAATTTCCCAACAACAGCGTATTGAAGCCCTTCAATTATGTTCATTCGATCCACTTCTGCCTCAGTAAAAGTAACTAATGGTTGTCCATTAACAAACGCAGCTCTTCTCATCGAGATTGATTCAACAGTAGCATGCATACCACTGTTTACTCCAGAGTTTGCATTGATCGTGCTGGGTTTTAGAAGTCCAGCATAATTCGTTGCTGTAGAATTGATTGTAGAAGGTTGAGGATTGTTATTGATGTTCGCTGGGGGCTGGGCGAGGGTGGGGGGAGGCTGCCCAGTCGGAGAAGACGATTGGCCGCCGGCCAAATTGGCCATGGCAGCGCTGGAGATGGCAATCGCACAGTCGCACGTTTTTTTCTCCAGAGCTTCTCTCTCCTCTCACTCGAATTAGGTTTACGTGAGGCTAATTAATTATACGGTTACCCATATTATCCGCCGGTTAACCCTTTTTTTATCCGTATTAAATATGGGTCGGGTCAAATAATTTATCCATTTTTTCATTACTCGTTATCGACCCGAACTATATCCGACCCGATCCGCATGTTTGCTACTCCTATACCTAGAGATGGAATAACTTAAATGATCAGCCTATAACTTTGTATATTCACCAATCAAACGAACATAACAACTTGAAACTAGCAACAACAACAAAAGAATCCAGAATACACCTTGAAACTCAACAACTTTTTTATTTTCTAAAGAAGAAAGAACTACAAACTAACTTCAAACATTTTTATATTTTTCTTTGGAAGGTTTTTGCTCTTTTCTGAAAAATGTTCAAAGGTTAAAGGCTGCTGAAATATTATCTTCAGCTCTCTTTTTTCTGATGTTTCTCTCTAGATTGAAAGAAAGACCCTCCTTTTATAGGAGAGGGAAACCTTGAGCCCATAATGAAATACCAAAAATCTGTCCAAACTATTCAAAGGATAAATTTTTGGTTAAAAGTCTGTCCAAGGCACAATATTTCACCAAACAAGGACAAGACTTTTTGGAGTTTAGTACTCCCAATAGTCTTTGAACAGTCAAAAGCAAACAAAGTAGTAGCCTACTCTCATGAGTAACATATCTACCCTTCAGCTTTAAACCAAATATGTATCACACCTACTGCTTTTGAAACAAAACGCTAAACGAATAATTACATTTGAACCACAAACGAACGAGAAAAAATAGAACCAAAATTACTTGAGGCATTCAATCCAATGACGACTAATATGCTATTAGAATAATAGCCTAAACAATCGAGCAACCAAATTGACAAGTAATTCTGCCGTAAAGCTAAAATTTAGTCAATTAGTATGATGAATCAAATATGAATTACGAGACAACAATTACAAGCTAAAAAGTTATGCACTTCAATCCTAAAACTAAATTTGAAGCTAAGCAAAGTACATGTTAACCATGAAACAAACTAGTGAAATTAATATTCTAAACGACGACAAAATCAACAGCTAGATTAAACTCAAAGTAAATGGTCACTAACAAAATTAAACTAAAAAAACTACAAATCGAACACAAAAGAAAACACAAAATCAGAGACATGGGTAAAGGGATTCGAGATTTTACCACACGAGGGGGTTCACTGCTAACTCGAGCAATAAAGAGGTGTTGGGGACCTCAAGCAATAGCTGTACGAACTTGAACACTTATTTCATTCCGGCAAATGCTAAAACAAAGGAATTCCAGGATCATACCGGAAGGAAAAAAGGGTTCTTGGGTCGAAAGAAACAAAGACAGATAAGTGGTAGTGGTTTTGGTTGGACGCGACAGTGATTGGTCGCCAGAAAAAGCTCACCGAAAAATAACTACCAAAATTCGGCTCCAAGACCAATGCCAAATTGTACATCAAGTCAAGTTCTAAACATCCATGTAAGCGGTATGGGGTGAAGTGGCTTGAAAACTCACTAATTTGAGCAAAAGGGGTGGCGGCTAGGGTTCCTAGATCTAAAAATTCATAGAGTTTGAGGGGGTTTAGGAGGTTTTGGTTTGGATATTTGGAAAGAGGAGAGTAAGAAGATGAAACGGTGGTGCCGCCATGGAGAAGGGCGGCGGCGACAACGGGTGAAAAGAGAAAGAAAAAGCAGCTCTAGGGTTTGGGGTTATGGGAGAAATGACCCATTTTTTATGATTTTAGAGGAATTATATACCTCTTGGAGGATCAAATGAGGACCATTGGATCAGAGTATGATGAAAGACTGAGATTTGGTCTTAGTTTCACTTAATGAAATGACGTAGTTTAACCATGAAACTACGCCGTTTTGGACCAGGTCTTGGCAGGCCATTTATTGGACCGGGTATGGCCGAATTAGGCTCAAATTTTAGGCCAATTTGTGCTCAATTTTAATTAAAATACACTAGCCCAATACCTTTTCCCTCTAATAAAATTGTAGTCTTATGTTTATTCATAAAAAAAACGTACAAGTAGAAATAAAATCTTTTTGGTGTATATAATTTAAAGATGCAAACAAAGATATATAAATAAAAAGTAAAAAATATTTTTGGTAATTTTTAATTAAGGAATCCACATAAAAATGCACAAATAAGTTCAAAAAAAAATAACTAAAATAGCTAAAACCATCCAAAAGTTAGTTTTTGTTGGAGAATTAAAAGCATACAAAAATTAGGTATTCAAAACTGCCCCTCTTTAACATGAAGAGTTTTCGTGCAAAGAAAAGTGAATGCCATGGCTAATTATTTCTCACATAATATTCCAATTAAGCATTTTCTAAAAAGGGTGACCGAACCTTGCTTCCGAGTTGCCTACATATCCTCGGTTATGAAAGAATCTGGTTATTGTAGTTCAGATAAAATTTGGTAGCTGGGACTATCAGACACAAGATTTAAGACTGTTGTTGCTGCTATTGTTGTTGTCGTTGTTACTGTTACTTGCTGCTTACATCAAAAGGAAAAGAGAAGAGAACTACATATGTCTGCAAACAAGAGTTACAAAATTCCTATCTATGTGTCTTCTAGAGTTAAATCTTGATTCTTGACTTGCTCGCTCGTGTTGACCTTAGTTTGGATCTTGATACTCTTTGAAGAAAAGATTATGACTCAATTTCTTTGTTCGAAAGTGAGAAGATGAATCTTGAGATGCTGGGTTGGTGACACATTGTAAAAATTAACTCCAACTATATTGTGATTGAAAGACTTCTTTCGTCTGATGAAAAATGGAAACTGCAAGCTTTAATCGTCACAACATGTGCTCTACAACGGGGCCTGCAAAGCCATCAAAGACAAACAAAATGAACAAAATTTTCTGCCCCAGTTTGGCGCTGAGAAAATTTTGTGAGTTATTGGGTAAAGATGCAGATCAACTTGTTTTATTTGAAATATGCAAAAATGATATTGAAGACTCCGAATCGAGTGTGCTTCTCTTAGAAGTAGAACTGATAAAACTTAGACTAGGAGGTGCATCTCCTATGGGTAGCATTGGAATGACTGCGAGATTCAAGGACTCGAACTAGGAATTGCGTCTCTTAGGATTAATGATTCATATTAGGAAGTGTGTCTACTATTAGAATGATCAAAGTTGACTCAAGCTAGGAAGTGCGTCTCCTCCGAATGAGGTTGAAACACTCGGACTAGGAAGTGTGTCTCCTAGGAATAAAGGTATAAATTATGAAGTGTGTTTCCTATTGGAATGACTCAAACTAGGAAGTGAGTCTCCTACGAGTGAGGTTGAAAGACTTGGACTAGGAAATACATCTCCTAGGATTGGTGGTTCAGATTAGGAAGTGCATCTCCTATTGGAATGACTCAAACTAGGAAGTGCATCTCATACGAGTGAGGTTAAAAGGCTTGGACTAGGAAGTGAGTCTCCTACGAATGAGGTGAAAGTCATGGAATAGGTGCGTCTCCTAGGATTGATGGTTCATTGTAGGAAGTGAGTCTCCTATTGGAATGACTCAAACTAGGAAAAGCGTCTCCTACGAGTGAGGTTGAAAGGAATGGACTAGGAAGTGCGTTTCCTAGGATTAATGGTTCCGGATATAGGAAGTGCGTCTCCTATTGGAATGACTCAAACTATAACGTGTATCTCCTTCGAATGAGGTTGAATGACTTGTACTAGAAAGTGCATCTTCTAGGATTGGTGGTTCAGATTAGGAAGTGCGTCTCCTATCGGAATGACTCAAACAAGAAAGCGCGTCTCCTACGAGTGAGGTTGAAAGGCTTGGACTAAGATGTGCATCTCCTATGATTAGTGCTTTGTATTAGGAAGTGCGTCTCCTATTGGAATGACTCAAACTAGGAAGTGCGTCTCCTACGAGTGAGGTTGAAATTCTTGGACTAGGAAGTGCATCTCCTAGGATTGATGGTTCAGAGTAGGAAGTGCGTCTCCTAATGTAATGACTCAAACTAGGAAGTGTGTCTCCTACGAGTGAGGTTGAAAGGCTTGGACTAGGAAGTGCATCTCCTAGGATTGATGGTTCAGACTGGGATGTGCGTCTCCCATTGGAATAACTCAAACTAGGAAGTACGTCTCCAACGATTGAGGTTGCAAGGCTTGAACTAGGAAGTACGTCTCCTAGGATTAATAGTTCTGATTAGGAAGTGCGTCTCCTATTGGAATAACTCAAACTAGGAAGTGCGTCTCCAACGAGTGAGGTAGAAAGTCTTGGAATAGGAAGTGTGTCTCTAGGATTGATGGTTCAGAGTAAGAAGTGCATCTCCTATTGGAATGGCTCAAACTAGGAAGTGCGTCTCCTACGAGTGAGGTTGAAGACTTGGACTAGGAAGTGCGTCTCCTAGGATCAATGGTATTAGGAAGTGCATCTCCTATTGGAAAGACTCAAACTATGAAGTGCGTCTCCTACGAATGAGGTTGAAGGGTTTGGACTAGGAAGTGCGTCTCGTAGGATTAATGGTTCATATTAGGAAGTGCGTCTCCTATTAAAATGGCTCAAACTAGGAAGTGTGTCTTCTACGAATGAGGTTGAAAGTCTTGGACTAGGAAATGTGTCTCCTAAGATTGATGGTTCAAAGTAGGAAGTGTGCCTCCTATTGGAAGGGCTCAAACTAGGAAGTGCGTCTCCTACGAGTGAGGTTGAAGGGATTGGACTAGGAAGTGCATCTCCTAGGATTAATGGTTCCGGTTAGGAAGTGTGTCTCCTATTGGAATGACTCAAACTAGGAAGTGCATCTCCGACGAATGAGGTTGAAAGGTTTGGACTAGGAAGTGCGTCTCCTACGAGTGAGGTTGAAGGGATTGGACTAGGAAGTGCATCTCCTAGGATTAATGGTTCCGGTTAGGAAGTGTGTCTCCTATTGGAATGACTCAAACTAGGAAGTGCATCTCCGACGAATGAGGTTGAAAGGTTTGGACTAGGAAGTGCGTCTCCTACGAGTGAGGTTGAAGGGATTGGACTAGGAAGTGCATCTCCTAGGATTAATGGTTCCGGTTAGGAAGTGTGTCTCCTATTGGAATGACTCAAACTAGGAAGTGCATCTCCGACGAATGAGGTTGAAAGGTTTGGACTAGGAAGTGCGTCTCCTAGGATTTGATGGTTCAGATTAGGAAGTGCGTCTCCCAATGGAACGACTTAAACTAGGAAGTGCGTCTCCTACGAGTGAGGTTGAAGGACTTGGACTAGGAAGTGAATCTTCTAGGATTGATGGTTCATATTTGGAAGTACGTCTCCCATTGGAAAAACTCACTAGGAAGTGCATCTCCTACGAATGAGGTTGAAAGACTTGGAGGGAATGTAACTAGGGGTTGGTACCCTGTTTCACTGAGAAAGAATGTAACTAGGTTTGGCACCCTGTATCACTAAGAAAGAATGTAACCAGGGGTTGGCACCTTGTATCACTAAGAAGGAATATAATCAAGGGTTAGCGCCTTGTATCACTGAGAAGGAATGTAACTAGGGGTTGGCACCCTGTAATACTAAGAAAGAATATGGCCAGGGATTGGTACCCTATATCGCTGAGAGAATGTAACCAAGGGATGGTGTCTCGTATCACTTAGAGAGAAAGTAACCAGGGGATAGGATACCTTGTATTAAAGTGGAACCTCACTAAGGAATAGTGTACCTTAGGTTGGAAAATACAGCTAGGGATTGGTGTACCCTATACTAAAAATGCGACTAGGGAGTGGTGTTCCCTATGTCAAAATGGAACCTCAACTAAGGACTGATGTACCTTATGCTGGAAAATGCAGTGGTTGATTATGTGATTATAGGCATATCTAGAAAGAAAGAGCACAGACTTTGAAGAATTTACCTTTGGTGATATTCTTCCTTTGAGAACTTCATTGCTACACTACTTTGTTTCCTGCTTCAAACAAAGAAAGATTTGTGAGTTTCAAAGTGGTGGTCGGTTTGTGGCCTTGATACCCTGAGTAGTCTGAATTCGCGACGACCTTCAGAAGAGAAACTAATTCTTTCAGTGCGATACTGAGTTTCTAGGATAATCTGTATTGCTTTCTGGAGACCTTTGCTTTCCATCATTTCCCCTGATTGTTTCGTGCCCGATATCAATTTATGTCTGTGGTGCTATCAACTTTGCCCATGAAGCAAGTCTTTCTTAGCGACCTTTTCAATTTCTCCAAAACACTTTGTTCGGCTTATCAGAGGAAATCACAGTTGGATTTGTGCCTTTTTCAATGCCGTGTATGCCCCCACATCATTTTTTTTGGAACTTCCGGGAAATGATGACCAATTTTGCGGCTCTTCATTTATTGGATTTCTAGGCAAATAGACCAGCAAAGTTTTCTCTTTGGAACTTCCATTTTCATGAACCCTCGGATCTTGTTTAACTTCAACAACTTATTGTGTATGTTTCTCCCTGGGTTTGTCCTCTTTGATATGCTAGGGTAGACAGTTTGAAAGCTGGTAATAGATTTTGAAATTATTTCTTGTTTGTTTTAACAAAGGTTGACTCAAAATAATAATGCAAATGGACACAATGACGCGATGTAAAAGTGAAAAGGAATAGTATTTAACTGAAAATTCTACTTTAGGGGAAAAGAAAGAAAGAAGGAGATCTTTTGAATGTGGTAGCCAACGTTAATAATCATGACATGCATTTTGGACTGAGTGGTCGAATCTATCCAACCAATCTCCCTTTCTTCTTGTTGTTCTTTTTCGTCTTTGAAGTTGGCCTCTTTGTGCCAATCATTTGCAACAAATCAAAGCTCACCTTCGACCAACAGTGCCTCGAAAGATTTTCACCAACCAACCTCTCTCATTTATTTATCTCTACTTACCATCGCCTTACAGTTCCCATGAGGGTTTTCACCAATAAGACTCTCTCATTTTTTTTTTTTTGCAAGCAACTTGACATTGTTCTATGTCGTGTGACAACTGTTTCTTATTGTGTGCTTCCGATGGCATTGTAAAAGACTAATTGGAAGGTCTTTATTTGGAAGGCTTTTGGAGAAGTATAGAAAGAAAGGGTCACATTAAGGCTCAAAATAAACTCAAGATGATAGGGTTGAATATTTACAACTCTTGGAATCGACTCTTCATAAAAATATATTTAAAAAAATCTGCCCCAGTACTGGGGAATTTTTATTTTTGATTTTGTTAGAATAACACGTAAAATTTCTTTGTTGTTTTTCTTTTCATTTTTCTTTCTCTCTTTTGTAATTTCTTTTTCTTCTCTTTTTTTTTTAACAAATTGCCCCAACTCCTATTTTTGGTGGCATGGATATTTGATTTTTTTTTACTTTATACTTGATTCCAAAAGAGGGGGGTCAAAGAAAAATAAAACAGGTTTAAAAAGGGATGATGAAGGGTATAAAGTGTTTGGGTAGCAGAAAAAGGGCCTCTTAGCCTCAAGAATGCTAAAGGTTCTAACTCTTCTCAGGTTCGGCATTGATGGAAATGACTGTCTTCTTGGTTTTGTCAGTTGTATAGTTCCATAGTCAATATCTTGTTCGCAGCAGATGACTTTTGATAATTTAGAGTCACCTTTTCTTGGCCTTTTTCTTGATGTGGAATGATGCACTTCAGTACCAGCTAATCCATTTTAAATTCTCAGGGATGCACCTTCTTTCGGGATTTGGGTCATCTTCCCTTATATGATTAGATTATGCAGGCCATGACAAAAATCCTTTCATCAATTAGTCCAACCAAGCTTCAAAGTTTTCAATTATCCTTAAGACGGTGTTCATGATAGGTTTGAGATAAACATCTTTAACCTCTATGGATATAACTATTTTGGTTCCATATGACAGTCTTATCATCAAAGTTCTTCAACCCTTTTTTTATCCTCCGAGTGTTTTTCTTGATTCAATTCAAGATTGGATAGACTTTCTAAAATCTAGCCGAAAAATTGCATGCATGTCATGTCACTAAAATTGGCGTGAAAAGAACTATATATGCAAAAGAAACATACACAATGGATTAAAATGACACAAAGCAAAAAGTTGCGTTTTATTGTTAAAGGATAAAGAGTTTTGATAACAGGACAAACAAATAATATCTGGATCACAACCTTGAAATAATCCGGATGATAGAAATTATGACAAAATAAGTTACCAAGACTCCTTCCCAGCAATGAGGGGAGTGGCTTTCGAATTATCAAGCTCAACATCTTAGCTAAAAATTTGCACATCAACATCAAACAGGACCTTCAACAATTTTGATTTCCTTTCATTCAGTGGACGTGTTCTTGACATTTTTCACCAAACCGTCCCATATTCTTTATCATTATAAATCATCCGAACAATGCGTGCTTGGTCATGACGTTTAGGGTTCCATTATCTTGGACCACGATCATTCCTTCTCGAATCATCATTTCTATTTCCCTTTTCCAAAGCCCGATAATCCTTAATGCTATGCCCTTGGACATTAAAATGGTACATGCACCGTACAACAGGGTCAAAACCTTTCGCATATGGATCAGGAACATACCCTTGAAGCGGCTCAATCATGCCACAACATTTTATCCTTTCAAACAAACTTGTGTAGGATTCTATGATTGGCGTGAAAATGTCCCTCTTCTTATGTTCCCTTTCGTACTCTTGTTTTGGACGAGGGTTGTAGGGTGATTAAAGTTCTGCTATCGTGGGTGAATGTATCTTAGATATGGGCCCCGCATTTATTGGCGATTGGATGGTTGGGCATGAGACTAAGCATTGAATGTTGCATACTGTGGAGCAACTGAGTATCGTGGATCCGGGGGTTGAGATGCTCCCCTTTGGCCTCTTTTTGCCCGTGATGCCATCATGGCCTCCTCATATTTCTTATTTTGGTTAACGAGGTTGTCCGGCTTATTTTGGATTTCTTGGGTGGCTTCTTTGAGATCCGCTTGACTTATAATTCAGCCAATATTGAGGCCGTTCTCGATCATTTCTCCTATCTTGATTGCATCAACAAAAGGTCTGCCCATTGCGGACATCATATTTTGGAAATAATCAGAATCTTGAGCCTGAAGGAAGACATTGATTAACTCATGGCCATCAATGAGTGGCTTAACTCTAGATGCTTGCTCTCTCCACCTAACGGCATACTCCCCGAAGCTTTCAGTCGGCTTTTTCTTCATATTGGATAGGGAATTGCAATCTGGCGCGATATCAATGTTGTACTAAAAATTGTTTGATGAAACCCTGGACCATGTCGTCTCAAGCATGCAGTGAGTGATATCTTGGTCAATGAACCATTCAGAGGCTACCCCTACTAGACTCTCTCCAAAATAAGCCATCACCAACTCTTCTTTTTTTCCTGCACCCCTCAGCCGGTTTCAGTACCTTTTCAAGTGGGCGATAGGGTCACCGTGTCCATCATATTTCTCAAATTTTGGGGCCTTGAACCCTGATGGAAAATGGATGTGAGGGAACATGCATAGATCACTTAATGAAATACTTTTGTGTCCACCTAGTCCTTGTATGCTCTTTATGTCCTACTCAAGACTTTTCATTTTTCTGGCCAACTCATCTGGTTCACCTATCTTGGAAGATTTTTCAGTTTCTACAGGTGACTCATACTAAGAAGTCTGATTGTATTGAGTTGAGATCTTTAAAGCCATGTTTTGGAGAGTAGTATTGTCCATCATAAGCATGAGATGGTGGCTCATTATTTGGCCTTGTCATAGGAGGTGGTGGCGGAATTGTATACACAGGCGCACCAGACACGACAAGAGGTGTGTTCCTAACCGTTGGGGCAGGAGGCTGTACATTAGAGGTACCATGGCTGACATGGAAGCTGTAGTTTGGCACATATCCTTGTGGTAGAATGTGATCGTTCGTTGCAGGGAGCGGTGGTTGAGTAGCCTGGGATATGGTGGAAGTAACGATGTGTTTCCAGTTCCGCCACAAACCAACCTTCTTAAGCTTACTAAATAAGAGACAACAAATGTATTAGGTCTAGGCATTTTAAAAATATGAATCACACGTAATAGGTCATGCTCCTAACATCATCACCGCCTCTAACATGCTTTTGGCAGGCTTCATGTTTCATTCTGGCTTATAAGGTTGTTGTCTATTGGCGCTCTTATTTTCTTCTTCTTTTTTCCGCTTTTCTTTTCACTCGCCTCATTGATCTCTCATTTTAGAGCCGTTGAAGAATATTTCGATTGAACCTTTTGGGGATTGCCTATGTATCATATCGCCGTATGAATCAGATCATTACGTAGTTCAAGGAGATCGGGAATAAAGTAAATAAACTAACTCTTTTTTTACTCATATACAAATCAGACCACGAAATCTCCTAACAAAGAAAATATTTTTGGATTTTTCTTTTTTGGAAATTGTTGAAAGACAAACTTTTAAAGAAAAAAGAATTTTTATTTTTATTTTTGGATTTTGAATTTTGATTTTTTTTAAAGAAAAAAAAGTCTTCTAAAAAAGAAAGAAATATTTTTGGGATTTTGAATTTTTGATGTTGAATTTCCAAAAACAACGAAAAAATCTTTGGATTCTAAGTTTTCTTTTTAATTTCTGAAAGAAAAACTTCTCAAGAGGAACTAATATATTTTGCAATTCAAAATTTTTTTTCTTTTTTTTTTAAATTTCTGGATTTCATGTATGAAAGATCAAAGGAGGAAAATATTTTTGGATTTTTGAAAATTGGGGGTCGGATCCGATAAAGGTTACCTACGTATCTCACATCCGATGAGAATCAAACCCGCGTAGTTTGGTACAAGACTTGACCTTTTTTTTGGACACCTCTTGCCGGATTAGTCCTTTTTTTTTTATAGTAAAAACGAATTATTTGTACAAAACAGGGGGAATGTTTTTTTTTCAATTCCGTTCAACTAATTTTCTAAAGCCGGTCAATGTGATGACCCAATAGGTCATCTTATAATTTAAACCTAATTTTGTGAACTGAAACATTTAGAAGTCATATTTTAGCCTTTTCGATCTGAGTGCACAGTCCCGACGTCTTTTCGAAAAGTTTTTATGTTAAAAACTAGTAAAAAATAAGAAATTTTTCCTAAAAACTTCATTTGAGTTTACTTCGGTCAATATTTTTGGTAAACATACCCGGATTCATGTTTTGATGATCCCGGTGGGTCCGTATCATGATTTGGGACTTGGGCGTATGCCCGGAATCGAGATCGGAAGTCCCTTGCCTGAGATATCGGACTATGTCAAAATTTAAAAGTTGAAAGCTTAATGAAATTGAAGTGTTTTACCAAAGTTTTACTTTCTATATAACGGGTGCGTATTTTGGTTTCGGAACCCGGTATAGGTCCAATACCATAACTATGACTTGTCTGTGAAATTTGGTACAAAACAAAATTGATTTGACGTGATTCGGATGTCTGCTTATGAAAATAAAAATTTCAAAGTGTTCTTGCTGAATAATTGATACTGATATAGTGGGATCGGGTTGCACGCTGTAACAGGTGGAACAATGATGATATATTGAGGAGGAATAAGGGTGAATTGATATTATATGGTTGGATCAGGTTGCATGCCGCAATAGGTGTAATAAGGGTGGAATGTGGTGGAATTAGGGCGAACTGTGATTGTGATTATTGTGATATGGTGGGATCGGGTTGCACGCCGCAACACTTTTATTTATATTCTTTTGTTTATGTGATTAATAGGAAATAAGGGAGGATCATGTTATGTACGGTGGGATCGGGTTGCACGCCGCAACACTTTTATTTATATTCTTTTGTTTATGTGATTAATAGGAAATAAGGGAGGATCATGTTATGTACGGTGGGATCGGGTTGCACGCCACAATAATCTATATATTTATGTTTTTCTTTGACTGTTAGTTGTACGGTAGTTTTGCATTGTACTTAAGGATTGGTAATAGCTGAACACCGATGAGATAGGTTGGGTACTACATTCATTTCTTGTAAGTTACTGTGCTACTTTATCCTGTTTTCCTTTCTGCTTTTATTATACTGTATGCAGATTATATTGTGAGTGTCCCTCCGTAGCCTCGTCACTCTTTCGTCGAGGTAAGGCTCTCCACATACCAGTACATGGAGTTGGTTGTACTGGTACTTCACTCTGCACTTCCTGTGCAGATTTTGGAGCAGATTGTGGCTGATCGAGAGGTTGGTTGTAGACTTCACATCTAGGAGACCCAAGGTAATCTTGTTGGCGTCCGCAGGCCCTGGCATCCCCATCTATACTTCCATACTTACTGTTTTCTTTTCCTTATTTCACAAACAGTTGTATTTTCTTTCGGACAAATACTTGTAGTAAAAATCTTAGTATGTTCGTGAATTGTGACTCCGGATTCTGGGTAGTAATAGTATGTAATCGATGTTGTTATTTATGAAGTTTTGCGTTTATTTCGATTTGTTTATGGCTCGTTTGTTGTTTATCTACTAAAGGTAAAGAATTGGCTAAATAACCTGGAACGTTGGCTTG
This sequence comes from Nicotiana knightiana, assembly GCA_005239525.1. Taxonomy (NCBI): domain Eukaryota; kingdom Viridiplantae; phylum Streptophyta; class Magnoliopsida; order Solanales; family Solanaceae; genus Nicotiana; species Nicotiana knightiana. Next base: position 3,286 of record ML414252.1, on the reverse strand, counting down.
CTTAGCAAGTGTAATGTTAGGCGTCATCACGGTCCCGATGGTGGGAATTTTAGATCGTGACAAGTTGGTATCAGAGAACTAGGTTGCCTAGGTCTCACAATTCACGAATGAGCTTAGTAGAGTGTGGGGGATCGGTACAGAGACGCCTGTACTTACCTCACAGAGGCTATAAAGTTTAGGAACAAATTTCACTTTATTTCATCTTTGTCGTGTGACTTTGTTTTCTCAATACTAATTGAACCCTCCTACTCTTATTCTCTCACAGATGGCGAGAACGCATATCGCTTCTTCAGCTGAGCAGCAGCTAGAGCCTCCAGTAGCAGCTCCTACGAGAGGCAGAGGTCGAGGCTGAAGCAGGGGCAGGGCTTAGCCTAGAGCCCGATCAGCATCCCCAGTAGTGGATCCTCAGGTAGAGTTCGATGAGGAGGTTCCAGCTCAGACTATTCCTGCCGGGCCAGCTCAGGTCCCAGAGGGTTTCATTGCCACCCCAGTGCTTCAGGATGCTTTGGTCCGTTTGGTGGGCCTTATAGATAGTGTGGCCCAGACTGGCGCATTTCCATTGGCACCACCTGTATCTCAGGCTGGAGGAGGAGCCCAGACTCCTACTACTCACACTCCGGAATAGATGGCTCCCCAGTATCAGACTCCATCAGCTCATAGAGTCGGAGTAGTTCAGCCGGTTGCTGCGACACACACATATGATGGGTCAACTATGTCTTCTGAGTCTTTGTGGAGATTGGATACGTTTACCAAGTTCTTTCCAATCCATTTCAATGGTGTTACTTCAGAGGACCCCAGGAGTATCTTGACAGCTGTCATGAGGTTCTTTGGAACATGGGTATATTGGAGACCAATGGGGTCGACTTTGCTGCTTTTCAGATGACTGGTTCCGCCAAGAAGTGGTGGATGGATTATCTGTTGACCAGAAAAGTTGGGTCGCCTGCTCTTACTTGGGACCAGTTCACTCATCTCTTCTTAGAGAAATCTTTGCCTATCACCTTGAGATAGGAGAGCCGCGTCAGATCGAGCGTCTCTAGCAGGGAAGTATGACTATTACTCAGTATGAGACCCGTTTTGTGGATTTGGCCTGTCATGTTTTTCTTTTGCTTCCGACTGAGAGAGAGAGATGGTGTGGAGGTTTATTGAGGGACTTGCTCAGCCTATTAGATTGCATATGGCTAAGGATAATGGGAGTGAGATTTCTTTTCAGATGGATGTCAATGTCACAAGGCGAGTCGAGATGGTTCTTGGATAGGGAGGTCAGGGGTCAGACAAGAGACCTCGTCATTCCGGTGGGTTTAGCGGTGCCTTATCTGGAGGCAGGGGTACTTTTGGTAGAGGCCATCCTCCCAGGACGTTCCGTTCAGTGCTTCAGGCATCCCATAGTGCTTCATGGAGTCGTGATCTGATGCGAGACTAAATTGCATAGTTTAACATGTGATATACCTTACATTTTATGCGCATTAATGATAAAAATACACTTGTTATGTGCTTAATGGAGTTTATTTCATGTGTAGG